>PVKU01004042.1:0-158546 GCA_004027475.1 Anoura caudifer
CTTACAGGCAAGAAGAGGCTGGAAAGAGGTATTCCAAGTCCTGAAAGTCAAGGACCTACATCCAAGATTGCTCTATCCAGCAAAGCTGTCATTTAGAATGGAAGGGAAGATAAAGCACTTCTCAGATAAGGTCAAATTCAAGGAGTTCATCATCACCAAGCCCTTATTATATGAAATGTTAAAGGGACTTATCTAAGAAAAAGAAGATAAAAATATGAACAGTAAAAAGACAGCAAACTCACAGATATTAACAACCAGACCTAAAACAAAAGCCAACTAAGCAAACCACTACAACAAGAGCAGAAACACAGAAAGGGAGATCACATGGAGGGTTAGCAATAGGGGAGTGGGAGGAGGAGAGAGGGGGATAAGGTACAGAGAACAAGTAGCATAGATGGTGGGTAGAAAATAGACAGGGGGAGGGCAAGAATAGTGTGGGAAATGTAGAAGCTAAAGAACTTATGACACATGGACATGAACTAAAGGGGGGGAATATGGGTGGGAGGTGGTGTGCAGGGTGGAGGGGAATGAAGGGGGGGAATGGGACAACTGTAATAGCATAATCAATAAAATATATTTAAAAAAAAAAAAGAAATTCAGGTACCTTCTTAAAGGGCCAATGCACAAAATCCCTTTTGTGGCCACTCACCTTGGGCTCCAGAGGGAGGAGTGTGAGCAGACCACAGTTGTGCAAGGATACACTGGGTTTGTAGTTCTGGATAAAGAGCTGAGGGGACAACCACCAGGACTCTGTGCTGAGTCACTCTACCTCACCAAGGGCACCATTTTTCTTGGGTGGAGTATACCCCTACATGGGACATCAGTGTGGGGGGATGCAATTGCTTCAACCTCTGGTTTCCCTGCCAATCCACGCCATGGAGCTTCTACCCTAGGGAGGAGTCAGTGGCCTCAGCTGGGGTGTAGAGATCTGGGCAGACTCAAGGGGTGTCAGTGACTGAGTTGTGTGGATTAGGACTGAAGTCAATTCCTCCCCCTTTCCTGTGATCCTTACTGGTGCCTCCCCTGCATGGTAGATCTGCTAGCACCACTTTCCAAGATCCTGGCAACCCAACCTCTTGACTCTGGGTGGCTCCTCCTGCCAAGGTCTGGGCAGAATCTGGGAAAGTCTGAGTTGTGTGGCTCTAGGGCAGAGGTCATATGCCTCCAAATCCCCCAAACCTGATTGGCATCTTCCCTTCTCATGACTTTCAATGGCCCCTCCCACCTGAGATTGGTATTCTGGGAGAATCTGGGACAGACTGAGTTGCATGGCTCTAGGACAAGAAATTTTTCCCTCACATGCCCAAATAGTGCAGAACCTTCCTTGCACATGGTCACATCATGGTCCATTTAGTCCTGATAAACTCTGCTGTCCTCACTCTGACAATTCTCTGAGACCCTGCCCCATGACAATGGTGTGAGCACCCAGTGGGTGGCACCTAAGCTTCATCTACCTGGGGACATTTTCTGAGTGAACTCAGACCCAACACTAGTTGAAAGATTTAACCCACATAGATCTAGAGACACCTCTCAAACCTACCTGTTGACTCACTCTGAGAGTCTATTGCATGCAACTTGAGCATCACCAGAAGCTCTTTCAGTGATTGAGCCTAACAGGCAGCTGGCAGGCAGAGGCAGGCAGAGGTGGACTTCAGGGTTCCTAGAGACTTTTTCTGATCTCACCCCAGGTCCATGCTGGTAAAAGTGAACCTTGATGCACAAATTGATCCTTGCCATGCACAAATTGTGGATTGCTTTGTAGATCCAAACAGGTTTCCCAGGGTCAGTCACAGGCAGCATCTGACACTTACTGCACCAAAGTCCCTCTCAAGAGGTCTCAGAATCCGCAAACCACATGGCCAGCTTCATACAATGTCAGAGCAGGATCCAATTAGCTTCACATGAGGATTATCCAAAGAAAGATCCTGGCAGGCACCAGACCTTGCTAAGGCAGATTCAACTCTGAGTGGTCAGCACTTGCATAGCAGCTTATACACTGTGGTTGGTGTTAATCCCAAGAGTAAGCCAGCCCATGAGTAGACCCCACACACAAATGAGCCACAGAAATCAAGTCTCAGTTACAACAGGAGGGCCCACATAACCCACACAGAAGAATCCCTGCATAACCAGAGGAGATAATTAAGATACTGTGCAATGCAGTTCCCAAAGGACTCCCACTACACAATGCTACCCTACTAAGACTAGGAGTTTTAGCATAGCTACCTAACACATAGAAACAAACACAAAAAAAGCAGCCAAAATAGGGAGACAAAGAGAAATTTGCCAAATAAAGGAACAAAGAAAATCTCCAGAAAAAAAGAGCTAAAATAAATGGAGGCAAGCAATTGATCAGACATAGAGTTCAAAACAAGGGTTATAAGAATGCTCAAAGAACTTAGAGAAGATTGGATGAAATCAATGAAACCTTAATCAAAGAAATAGTAATCATAAAAAGGACATAGAAACCATAAAAAACAGTCATAAATGAAGAATACAGTAACTGAAATGAAGACTACATTGGAAGGAATAAACAGGTTGGATGAAGCAGAGGACTGAATTAGTGATTTGGAAGACAAGGTAGAAGAAAACACCCAATAAGAGCAGCAAAACAAACCAAAAAAGAATTAAACAAAATAAAGATAGTTTAAGAGAACTTTGGGATAACATGAAGAATAACAATATCCTCATCTTAAGGGTACCAGAGAGAGAAGAGCATGAAACAAGGGATTGAGAATATAGTTGAAGAAATAATGACTGAAAAATTTCCTAACCTGGTGAAGTAAAAAGACATACAAATCCAGAAAGCATAGAGAGTTCCAAACAAGATGAACCTAAAGAGACCCACACCAAGATACATCATTAATAAAATGGCAAGAGTAAAAGACAAAGAGAGAATCTTAATAGCACCAAGAAAAAGACAGTTAGCTACCTACAAGGAAGCTCCCATCAGACTGTCAGCTGATTTCTCAACAAATACTTTCCAGGTCAGAAATGATTGGCATGAAATATTCAAAGTAATGAAGGCAAGGACCTACAACCAAAGCTACTTTACCAGCAAGGCTATCATTTAAATTTGAAGGAGAAATAAAGAGCTTTCCAGAGATAAAGGAGTTTGTTACCACCAAACCAGAATTAAAGATATATTACAGAGTCTTCTTTAAGAAGAAAAAGAAGGAGGAGGAAGAGAAGAAAAACAAGAACAAGAAGAACAATAAGAAGGAGGAGGAGGGAAAGAGGAGGAAGAAAGCACAGCATAGTTATAAAGAATAAAATGGCAATAAGTACATACCTATCAATAATCACTTTAAATGTTAATGGTGTAAATGCTTCATCAAAAGGCATGGGGTAGCTGAATGCCTAAAAAAGCGAGATCCGTATATATGCTGTCTACAACAGACCCACCTCAGAATGAAAGGTACACACAGACTAGAAGTAAAGGGATGGAAAAGATAGTTCATGAAAACTGAAATAAAAAATAAAAACTGGAATAGCAATACATATTATATATTGCTTATATATTATTATATTATATAATATATATTATTATATATTATTATTATATATCACTTATATTATATATTGCTTATATATTGCTTATATATTGCAATACATATACAGATACAATAATATATCTGACAAAATAGACTTTAAAATAAGACTTTAATGAGAGACAAAGAAGGACACTATGCAATAATAAAGGGAGTGATCCAACAAGAGTACATAACCCTTGTAAACACTTATGCACTCAACATAGGAGCATCTAATATATACAGCAAATGATGTTGGACATAAAGGAAGAGATCGACAGTGGAACAGTTATAGTAGGGTAATCTAATGCCCATTAACATCAATGGGTAGGTCTTCCATACAGAAAATCAACAAGGAAACAGTAGCTTTAAATGACACACTCGATCAGATGGATTTAATAATAAGGGGTGTCCAACCTGTGGCCTACAGGCTGCAGGCAGCCCAGGATGACTGTGAATGCAGCCTAACATAAAATTGTAAATTTATTTAAAACATTGAGACTTTTTTGTGATTATGTGTTGTAGTATATTTAATGTGTGGCCCAAGACAACTGTTATTCTTCCATTGTAGCCCAGAAATGCCAAAAGGTTGGACACCTTTAAGTTTTATCGATACCTTCAGAGCATTTCACATGAAATCAGCTATATATACACACACACACGCACATATATTTTTAAGTGAACATGGAACATTTTCTAGGATAGACTATGTTAGGACACAAAACTAGTTTCAATATATTTAAGAAGACTGAAATAGTATCAAACACCTCTGATCATAATGGTATAAAACTAAAAATCATTCACAAGAAAAAAAAGAAAAACACATGCAGACATGGAGGCTTAATAACATGTTACTAAACAATGAGTGGGTCAACAATGAGATTAGGGAAAAAAATCAAGAGAAATCTGGAAACAAAAAATGAGACCACAAAATTCCAAAATCTATGGGACACAGCAAAAGCAGTCCTGAGAGAGAAATTCATGGAATTACAAACCTACCACAAGAACAAGAAAAAAAGTCAAATAATCTAACTTTATACATAGAGGAACTAAAAAGAACAACTAACAAAGCTAAGAGTAGGAGAAAGGAAATGTCAAAGCTCAGAGAAAAAATAACAAAATAGAATCTAAAATAAGTACAAAAGATCAATAAAATCAAGAACTGGTTCTTTGAAAAGATAAACAAGATTGACAAACCTTAAACCAGACTCATCAAGAAAAAAAAGATAGAAGATCCAAATCAATAAAATTAGAAGTGAAAACAGAGAACTAAAAACTGACTCCATTGAAAAATAAAGGATTGTAAGAAAATGTTATGATTAACTATATGCCAATAAATGGCTAATCTGGAAGAACTGGATACAGTTCTAGAAACATACAATCTTCCAAAACTGAATTGGAAAGAATTAGAGAATCTGAATAGACACATTAGATTAAGTTAAATTGTAGCAGTAATTAAAAAAAAAAAAAAACCCTACAAACAAAATATCTGGAGCGATGGCTTCACAAGAGAATTTTACAACACAGTCAATAAATGAACACCCATCCTTCTCAAATTATTCCAAAAAATTCAGGAGGAGGGAAGAGTCCAGAAATAAGCCCATGACTTTATGGTCTGTTAATATTTGACAACGGTGGCAAGAACATACAATGCGGTAAAGGAAGTCTATTCATGAAATGATGTTTGGAAAATCAGACAGATATCTGCAAAAAAATGTAACTAGACCTCCTCCTTACACCATAAACAAGAATAAACTAAAAATGGATTAAAGATTTAAATGGAAGACTAAAACTACAAAAATCCTACAAGAAAATATAGGCTGTAAAATCTAGAACATTTCTTGTACTATCTACCTATTATCTATCTATTTATCTATCTATCTATCTATCTATCTATCTATCTATCTATCTATCTCTCCTGGGCAAACAACTAGAACAGGAACAGAATTACAGAAATTGAGATCACATGGGGGGTTATCAGTGGGGAGGTGGAGAGAGGAGAGTGGGGAAAAGTGTACAGGGAATAAGAAACATAAATTGTAGGTATAAAATAGGGGGAGGTTAAGAATAGTATGAGAAATGGAGAAGTCAAAGAACTTATGTCCATGACCCATGGACATGAACCAAGGTGGAGGAATGATGGTGGGAGGGTAGGTGTAGGGCAGAGGAGAATAAAGGGGAGAAAAAATGAGAAAACTGTAATAGTATAATCAACAAAATATATTAAATTTAAGAAAAGAAAGATTATATGCTGATATCCCTGATGAACATAGATGCAAAAACCTTCAACAAAATATCAGCAAACTGAATCCAGCACTGCACTAAAATAATCATACACCAAGTGGGATTTATTCGGATAATGCAAGGTTGGTACAATATCTACAAGCCAATTAATGTGATTCACAACATAAACAAAATGAGGGATAAAAATTGTATAATCATATCAATTGATGCAGAAAGAGCATTTAATGAAATCTAGTACATGCTTATGATAAAAACTCTCAGCAAAGTGAGAATAGGGAAAATATACCTCAAAAAAATAAAGGCCATATATGACAAACCCATAGTCAACATCATACTCACCTGGGAAAAACTAAAAGCATTTTCCTTACAGTTATGAAAAGTACAAAATTTTATGCATCAAAAGATACTGCCAACAGAGTAAAGGCAACCCCAAAGAATGGGAAAAAATATTTGCAAATCACATATCCGATAAGAAATTAATGCCCAGATATATAGACAAATCCTAAAATTTAATAACAAAAAATCAAACAACCCAATGAAAATGAGCACAGGACTTAAATGGACATTTTAATAAAATACGTATGTAAAAGTCCAATAAGCATGGAAAAGGCAGTTAAACAAGACTGATCATTAGGGAAATGTTATTTAGAACTATAATGAGATACCATTTAAGTCCCATAAAGATGGCTGCTTAAAAAACAAAAATAAAAACAAGTCTTGGCAAGGATGTAAAGAAACTGGAACCTGGCACACAGGCAGCAGCATTGCCGAACTCCAGGAGGCCAAGCAGGGTGCACAAGGGAGCGGACTGTGGACACACATTCACGCACAGATAAACCAGGCAAAAATGGGCAGCAAGACAGACTGCGTGAAGCAGGGCCCCAGCGCTGGGAAGTGAAGCCTAAAAGCACCCATTGAAAACACTTGTAGGGGCTGAGGTGCCTGGAGGGAGTCCCAGCCTCACAGGAGAGTTTGTTGGGGAGACCCATGGGGTCCTGGAGCGTGTGAAGGACCACCCACATGGAAATCAGCACGAGAAGGCCCCAATTTGCTTGGGAAAAGTGGCTGAAGGGACTGGAATCCCCAAAAGAGCATGGAGCAAGTGCCATAGATCCCTCCTGGACCCCGCCCCCACATCCAGCATCACAACCCAGCAACTGGGCTGCCCCACACTGGTGAACGCCTAAGGCTCTGTCCCTCACTTCGTAACAGCTGTGACCAGACAAAAACAAAAACAAACAAACAAAAAAACAAAACCAAGGATGGCTCAAAAGGGAGAACAGACTGGGGCCCCGGAGCTAATTCATCTGAGCAACCAGGAGGTGACCAACCTATCAGATGCAGAGCTCACAGCACTAGTAGCCAACCTATCAGAAGCACAGTTCAAAGCTCTGGTGATTAGGAAGCTCACAGAATAGGTTGATTATGGTCGCAAATTAGAGGAACAAATGGAGGCTACACTGAGTGAAATGAAGAAAAATGCACAGGGAACCAGTAGTGGTGGGAGGAAAACTGGGACTCAAATCAATGGAGTGGACCAGAAGGAAGAAAGAAACAAACAAAAATGAAAGAAGAAACAAGAATTCAAAAAAATGAGGAGAGGCTTAGGAACCTCCAGGACATCTTTAAACATCCCAACATCCAAATTATAGGCATACCAGAAGGGGAAGAAGAAGAGCAACAAGTGCAAAACTTGTTTGAACAAATAAAGAAGAACTTCCCCAATCTGGCAAAGGAAATAGACTTCCAGGAAGTCCAGGAAGCTCAGACAGTCCCAAAGAAGGTGGACCCAAGGAGGAACACACCAAGGCACATCATAATTACATTAGCCACGATTAAAATGAAGGAGAGAATTCTAGAACCAGCAAGGGATAAGGGGACAGTCACCTACAAAGGAGTTCCCACCAGATTGTCAGCTGATTTCTCAAAAGAGACCTTACAGGCAAGAAGGGACTGGAAAGAAGTATTCCAAGTCCTGAAAGTCAAGGGCCTACATCCAAGATTTCTCTACCCAACAAAGCTGTCATTTAGAATGGAAGGGAAGATAAAGCACTTCTCAGATAAGGTCAAATTCAAGGAATTCATCATCACCAAGCCCTTATTATATGAAATGTTAAGGGGACTTATCTAAGAAAAAGAAGATAAAAAATAGAACAGTATAATGACAGCAAACTCACAGATATTAACAACCACACCTAAAACAAAAGCCAACTAAGCAAACAGCTAGACCAGGAGCAGGAACACAGAAATGGAAAATCACATGGAGGGTTTGCAACAGGGGATTGGGAGAAGAAGGAAGGGAGAAAAGGTACAGAGAATAAGTAGCATTGATGGTGGGTAGAAAATAGACAGGGGGAGGGCAAGAATAGTGTGGGAAAAGTAGAAGCTAAAGAGCTTATGAAACATGGACATGAACTAAAGGGGGGGATGTGGGTGGGGAGTGGGTGTGAAGGGTGGAGGGGAATGATGGGGGAGAAATGGGACAACCGTAATAGCATAATCAAAAAAATATAATAAAAAAAGAAACTGGAACCTGTGTTCACTGTTGGTGGGAACAGAAAATCATGCAGCTGGTGCGAAAAATAGTCTAGAGGTAACTTAAAAAATTAAAAATAGAATTTCCATATGATTCAACAATTCTTCTTCTGCATATATTCCCCAAAGAATTACAAGAAGAGCCTCAAAGAAATATCTGTACACTCATTTTCATAGCAGCTTTATTCACAATAGCAAAATGTGGTAGCAATCCACATACTCATGGAGAGATGAATGGATAAACAAAATATGCTATATGAGGAGGGACCCCCCCCCCAAAAACAGACTTATCTTTTGGAGGATGGATCACTTGTAGTACAGGCTTCCTCCACTAGGTGAGTGTTCTAGGAACTCGTCTGTATCATTGTACTAGCTGGCATTGTTGTGAGAGGCTGCCTTGGGCTTCAGTGATTTTTTTGGGAAGACTCAGCATGTTTGCCCATTTTATGATGAGTAATTTAGGCACAAATCTGCTGACACCACTCTGAGTGTTTAGGAGTTTTTGACCAAAAATGGCATGACCCCAGACCCCATCTTTCCTATTCACTGGATCTCACTCCAAGTGATTTTTTTTTTTTTGTTTCCCCAGATGAGAAAAGTCCTCAAAAGGGAATATTTTGCTGATGTGGAAGAAGTGAAACAAAAAAATGGCATAAGCACTAAAATCATCAAAATGGATAAGTTCAAAAACTGTTTTGAGCACTGGCTGGTGTGGCTCAATGAGTTGAGCATCAGCCTGTGAACCAAAGGGTCACCAGTTTCAATTCCCAGTCAGGCCACATGGTTGTGTTGCAGGCCAGGTTCCCAGTAGGGGGCATGCGAGAGGCAACCGCACATTAATGTTTCTCTCCCTCTTTTTTTCCTTCCCTTCCCCTCTCTCTAAAAATAAATAAAATCTTTAAAAAAATTTAAGAAAAGCTAGATTAAAAACAACTGTTTTGAGCAGTGAAAAAAAAAGTCTCTATAGGTTTACTGCATCAAATAGAGAGTATTTTGAAGGTGACTGATGTTTAAACACAGTAAGAATAAATATGCAATTTTTAATAAATAAATTGAAGTTCTTTGGATCCCCTCTTGTATATATATGATGAAATATCATTCAGCTGTAATAAGAAATTCTGTATTTTAATTCAACCATAATAAGGAAGGAAATTCTGAAACTGTGCTACAACATGGATGAAGCTTAAGGATATTTTGTTAACTGAACTAAATCAGTCACAAAAAGATAAATACTGTATGATTCCATTTATATGAGGTACTTAGAGTAGTAAAATCTCAGAGTCAGAAAGTAGGATTCTGGTTGCCAAGGGATAGGTTAACAGGTCAATGAAACCGAAAAACAATTTATAAAAAAAAATGGAATCATACAGTATATATAGTATATATATACTATATACATTATATATATTAATGGCAGCTTTATTAATAGCTGTCTAAACTTGGAAGCAACAAAGATGTCCTTCAGTAAGTAAATAAATAATTAAACTGTAATATTTCTAGATAATAGAGTATTATTCAGCACTAAAAAGAAATATGTTAGAAGGCCATGAAAACACGTGAGAAACCTTAAGTGCATATTACTAGGTGAAAAGAACGTGTCTGAAAGTCATATTGTATGATTTCACCTATGTGACATTCTGGAAGTCAAAGCTATTAAAAAAATCTTTGGTTGTAAAGGCAGGATGAATAGACAGAGCACAGAGGAGTGTTAGGACTGTAGAATGGTATAATGGTATATACATGCCATGATACATTTATCCACATCCAGAGAATGTACGACACCATGAGTGAAGGTTAACTATGGACTGTGGGTGATAATGATGTGCTAAGGTAGGCTGATCAATGGTAACATCTGCACCCCTCTGGTGTGCTCGATTTTCCTATGAAAGTAAAACTGCTCTAAAACATAAAGTTCAGTTAAAAAAAGTTAAATAGCAGAAAATGACAATTTAAAATTCAGAAATTATTCTATTGTTAACGAAATCTTGGACATATGAAAACATTCAGATGGCTTACGATTTTCTGCTTTTATGTAACTATTTGAATTTGTATAAATTCAGTTCCTATATCTGGTTCTTACTGCACAAATTATCCCACAGTTTGTTCTCTTGAATATATAGTATTTATTACACGATATGATATTACAATTTACTATTTAAACATAGCTAACTTTAAATTTTTGATTTATCTATCTTCGTACCTAGTAGTTAAAAGAGATATTTGTTCTATCAAATATCTGGCCCATTATTTGTTTTCCTTTAGAAATAGTTGAAGACCAAACACTGACTTTGAATTTTACAACCTTGATACAGCCAGTATTTACGGTTAAAGCCCAAATAAACTGCCCAAGACTAAGTAATGTACACATTCAAGCAAGGTGGTTTTAAATTTCTGCTAGGAACACATTCTAATTATGTCACTTTAGTAGAGGCAAGTAAGTATACTTTTCAGCAATTTTGATTATACTATTCTGTATCAAAATCAAAGAAACATTCTTTCACAGGGGACAATATGTACTCTCATCTGACTTATCTTGAGGTTAGAATTAATGGAGTGAAGGTATCTCAATCTTCCTCTAAACCCGGTGTGACACCCAGAAACTTGGGTTTTGGAAGAATACATAGGAAAGCTGTTCCTTCTTTGCTTCATTTCCTCTTTATAATTGGACCTCTGGGCAGTGAAATAAGATAGGATGGCTTGATCTGTGCTTTCAGTGTGAAGATGAGGTACAAAACATCACTTTCTGCTAAGGTTATGCTAATTTTACTTCCAAGACCCTGATAATTTAGTTGTACAATTCATCTTCTATAGTGAGCAATGTGGTAGATAATTCACATTCAGAATTAATTACCATAAATCAGAAGTATATTCATTGTATTGCTGTGAGATCTTTCATTTCCCAGGAGGAAATATCCCATCTACAAATGAACCCTTTACAGGTTCAATTATGTCTTCTCATTTCTTTTCTTTCTCAGGCTCAACATAACGTCTCTAATTTAGTTTTATATTTTCCTTTATACAGCAAGTATCTAACTACTAAGAAGTAAGCCCAATTATCACTAGTGACAGAACAAATAGAAAAATGAGAGTGTTCCTCAAAACTATCTGATTAGTTTTATGTTTGCAGCTGCCTTTTCCTTGTGACCATTAGGTTCAGTGAAGTGAGTATCATTTTAAATTCATTATTGAACAAAGAAAGAATTTTGACTGAGACTTGACAAAAATAAAAAATGGTTTCTCTCTACCATAAAACAATTCTTGCCTCTGCCTATACATACATGTCTGTAATTGTACTGCATTAATCATAGGGAATATCCTGGAAATATATTGACTCTGTGTGATAGATGGCTCATACTGAAGAATTCATAGTACCTCATGATTCCTTTACCAATATACTTACATAGAGGAAAACTAATAAGCAAGAAATAATTATAATCTACTTTACTATAGTCAATTTTTCTTAAGTTGTGACTTTTCAGAAACAACCAGACTTTTCATCTGGAAAAATAACAACTATGATACAATTTGACTTGCACACCCTACCAGATTTCTTGGCATTTAAAATTAAATGTAATATCTCTAATAGTAATTAACCGAGACAATTTTGGTGTTTGTATTTTTTCAAGTAATGTCCAGGGTTAGATCAGGGAATGTATGATATTTGACATAAGTAAACCTAAAGTAATTCTTTTGTTGGGATTTCATCCTGACTTTCAGGTCTGCTTATGCACGTTCCCCACAACTGAGGCCACACTTGTCCTCTGGGTCCAGCTTAGCCACAGCACCACAGCTGAGCTGATAAAGGTGATTGGTTCTAGTCCTGTCATGATCTCAATTTCAAGGAACCCTTAAAACTTTTTGATCCTAATTATGATACTAGAGTCATAAATAGGCTCCTGCCATGGTTACCAGTTTTATTTTCACCTTTCCCTTCTTAATGCATTGATTGTTTCGCAGTCAGGTGCCTCCAGAAGTGATTAGCCCAAGAGTGTTAATAAAACCATATTAAGTTACCCAAACTTGCTAGTCCCCTTCTCCCACCAGTGACGAAACATCACAGATGCATTCCTCATCATCTTCTTCTTTCATTTCTCCATCAGTTCATGAGTTTTTGAAGACAAAAATCTTGAAGTGATTTGTTTAGTCATTCCTCATGAACATATCTTTTAGAATTTTAATTTAAAGGTAATATAAAAACGCAGATAGTTTTGCAGAGAATGGAAAGCTTATAGATTTCAGTGGTAGGACCTTGACACCAATATTAACTCGGTATGTGGCCACTTAATCTTAACCTCTTTGAGCCTTGACTGAACTTTGTTTTAATGTGGATAACAATGTTTTTTATAAAAGACCTTTTGAAGAACGTAACCAATAACATGTGGTGCAGAAGTTAAACTCAGCAAGTATCAGCTCAGACCTGCTCATTGTTAAAACAAATATTCCACAACACCAGGTTAACAAAACAACAGCTGTCACATATGACTGTCATCCTTAGGCAGATGAGAAGAAAAGTTGTTAGCCATAAAAATAATGTTCCACTTCCATTTCTCACTATTTAAAGTTTAATATAAAATCTTACATATTTGTCAGGAATAGTTTTGAATTAGTTTACTGAATAGCATACATCATTATTAAAGTGTACTCTTTAATAATGGAAACCTTTTAACTTTTTCACCTTCTCTTTTCCTCTGCATGTTCTCAGAATAGTACTGGCCTTGTCACCTTCTCTCCAGTCTTAAAGGAAGACCTCTCACTTTTCCTCCAAATTAAATCATCCCACCTGCCTCATGTATTGCTCCATCGACTTCTCTATTTCCTATAATGCTAACGATTTCTACCACTCTGACCTCTCTTCAGTTCACAAAGAACAATCTTGACTCACCCATCCTATAAATATTTTTTCTCAAACTAACACCCAGTCTTTTTTCTCTTCTTTATCACTAACTACTTGGAAGAATAATCACCTGATGCTCCATGTTCTTGTGCCACCACATGCTGCCTTCCGCCCCAGCCACCCTACTGCATCTGTCCGTGTCACCGAGCACAGCGTACGTTTCTAACAGTCCTCATCACTCTGGTCACTCCCTCTCTGTTTGGGTCACAAACTTCTCTTATGGAGAACTGCTCAGTGTTAGTGTTTCTTATGACACTTAGTTTGATCTTCTTTTTTCTTTGCATCTCATAAATGAAAGGAATGACCTCAGCTGCTATAATGGCTTCAACTACTCTTTGTATGTAGATAACTATAAAAATGTTATATATCTGTAAATTAAGCTCTCTTTTCAGTCCACAGGATATTTTCCATTTCTAGGTCTACTACAGGTGTTTTGCACTTAATATGCTCAAAACTGAATTCATGACATAACCTTTCCCTTCCTGCCCCTCACCCAATACTTTCCCTACTACAGAATTCTTTGTCCTAAATAATGTTGTCAATGGGCACACATTTTGTGTGGTAAATTCTTTGCAGACATGGTGGACATTCTCCCCTCTCTTCTCTCCACCCCGTATTTAATTGGTCACATTAGCATACCCATTCTACTTCAGGCACATCTTCTGAATTCTGTTTCCTTACCATCTCCATGCTACGGACTTATGCCATTATTGCAACTATTACTGTAGGCTCTAAAAAGTTTTTTTGTTAAATTTTGTTCTAGTTCTCCTTTTTACTTCTGTAAGAATTATTGAAATAAATAAATAGATCTTATTAGATTCTTGGTACACCTAAAATTTCTGGTCTCTCTTGTGTAGGTAAGCATACACTCTGGTTTGTTCATGATAGTCTTGTAATAAGTCTGTTGTCTCAGCTATTGCACTCATTTTTGTCATTAGATGAGTCCTAGTTAAGCCATCAATTATGCTATTAATAATAAGGCAAAGAACAGCTCCATCAGCATTATTCACATGGCCCTCTGTTTATAGTCTTGCCACTACCAGCATTACAATCTCATCTCTATCACTTATTCCTACTATGCAACCTAAACTCCAGCTCCACCAAAATTATCACAGAAATCATAATACCCATTCACAGCTGAGTCTTTAGACATTATTTCTTTTGGTGGGCCTGAGTATTCTTAATGATTTTTTCCACTTGAAAAACTCTCATCTATTTCTCAAGATCATGCAAATGTAACATGCTCTGGTGAGCCTTTCCTGACTCCTCAGACCAATTAGTTTGCTCACATTTCTGTGATCCATTGACTCCTTTTCACTCTCTTATTTTAACCCTCATCACATTTTATGGTATTTATCATTCTGCATATCTATATTCCCTACCAAACAGTGAAAAACTTAAGGGAAGCGGCTGAGTCTCATTCATGTTTGTTCTCTTTGGGCCTAGCACAATGCCTGGACAATAAATGCTCAAAAATTCTGAACAAAT
The DNA here is from genome assembly GCA_004027475.1 of Anoura caudifer. Taxonomy (NCBI): domain Eukaryota; kingdom Metazoa; phylum Chordata; class Mammalia; order Chiroptera; family Phyllostomidae; genus Anoura; species Anoura caudifer. Next base: position 14,689 of record PVKU01004042.1, read on the forward strand.
GCTAAAGAAAGGGGCTGAACACAAACTGGGAACTACTAAAAATTTGCTTGGTATTTTAAAATTTTTTAGTAGGGAAACTTCGGGTAAAAAAAATGTTTATATGCCATTCTCATTTAAAAATGACCTGGTCACCAGGTGTCTTTCCACTATTTCAACACTACATTTTCCTCCTCAGAAATTGTTTTAAAGTGTATAATTAGCACAATAAAAATTTAGTGTTAAATCATATAATGTGATAAAGTTTGCAGCTTTGTAGGCTACTTTATAATTTCTCTCTCCAGCCACCCTTCATGAAGACTAGTTATATTAGACACATAGAGGAAAATTATTCAGAACATTACCATTTGTGACAAAGTTATGTTTAAAATTCAAAGCTTTGCAAGTTTTCCAGTTATTTTGTGAGCCTAAAATCCTGGGCAGAAATGGTGGCTACGTGTAAATTACATTAATGAAAGGGGTCCTCAAAAAACCCATTGTGGAACAAACTTATAAAGATTTTCATTTACAATAATTTTGAAAGAGTCAATAAAATAACATGCCATGTTGAAGATACTCCTGAGAAACATATTTGTACATCTGTTTTTCACATCAAGATGTACCTTAAAATATATTTCAAATTGGCAGTAAACTGGAGTTTAGGAGAACACTGTGACGTATGTCTCCAGGAAGAAGGCATTGGAGCAGTGGCCGAGGGAGCCCGCTCATTTGTTCTCAAATGCTTTGAAGCATGGCTTGCTTTAATTAATTAATTAATTTCTCACTTTTAACTTTCCAATCTTCTTCTCAAACTCTAAAGCGAAATGTTAGGAGGCAAAGTAAGGCCGCTTAGTAGAAACCTGTAGTGGTTAAATACAGCACAAAATTTACCATTACGAATTTCTAGCTATTTCTCAGCAACTCGGGTTTATGGACAAAGATTTGAAGAGTTAGGTCAAATCAATTTGCTTCTTCTCATCTCAATATTACGTCTTATGACATGTTTTATGAAGTTATGTTATTTTCCTTATTATATCTTCAAAGATCGTACATTTTCTCCAAAATTTGACTTTTGGGAGTGATTTATGAACATAAGCAAATTTGTTTACACTCTTATTTGATTTCTTCCACTGGCTTTCCCCACTGGTCTTCTATCTAACAGGTAATTTAAAACCAAAGCTTATGTACTATGAATACCTTTTTAATATTTAAGAAAATGTTCTTTCTTCGCAAAAATCATAATTTTAAGTTTTTACAATATTCCTCACAGTTTTTACCATTTAGATTCCCATTTGGAAAAAATCCTATCTTGAAAGAGATTATATTTGTGTGTGTGTGTGTGTGTGTGTGTGTGTGTGTAATTTATACACATATGCAATTATAGTGTATGATGCTGTGGTATGTTACGTATGAAATCACTCTGTTCTACTCCCATTCTGGACCCTCTTCAGTCACAATATCTCTACATTTGTACTTTGTTAAACATTTTGATATGAACTTTCCCAGGACAACCATCATAACAAAAACTTTAAAGTTAAATACAAATCTAAGTATCCCACAGGCATTACCTGGCATTTGGTCTTTACTACAGTATACTCGTATATGTCAAAAAAAAAAAAAAGAGAAAATATTTATAAGCAATAAAATGGTCAAACAGTATTCTGGCTACATTACCATTGTTAATCCTAATTGATTAAGGGGCATTTAGTTAATTACCAAGATTATTGTCTGGCAGTAAGATATAAGGTGCTTGAATTTTGTAGTTAAGTTGAACGGATGCTTTCTATTTCATGGTCATCATAGTCATGAAAGTAGACTTCGCTGACAAGTGCATTGGACTAGCAAATAGTTACCCTCTAGAACACAAATACAAATTAAATTTTAATTTTAAAGTGGCACATATTTCCTTTTACTGACTAGTTTAACACCTTCCATTATAAATTTATAAAATTGTCCTGCAAATATATACCCATATACATATGCATCACAAAAATAACTTGATTGATAACACTGATTAGTAGTTAGCAACTTATTTTTCATGTGTCAAGCAGCAAAACTACTAGACATTTATTAACCATTTATAAATCATTAATCTCATTAACTATGTATTAACTCTTTGAATTTTATAATTATGCTTAATTACTACAATTCTTAAGTGTCATGTCAGGATGCCAAACTAAGTTAACAACTTTTTATGAAAACTCCTTGAATCAAAGCATTATGATTAGTATGAACAATAAAAATTAATATTTGGAAGTGATTCATAAACATGGGAGATTAGTTTGATAACTTGTTTTCCCTGTGATGAACATTATAAGATCATTCATTCATTCAGTCAAGAAGTGATTTCTGTAGTGTGACAAGCACTCCTCTGTGATAAGTACAAAGCATAGCCTTTGAGATCAGTGAGTTCATATCATAATGTTTTAAATTATGAAGTACTCATGGAAATCATCTAGTGCTTTCACTTTGTTTCATAGTGTAGAAAATTGAAAGCCAAGAAGGTCTGAGTTACATAATATCACACAAATAGTAGCAAATATGACTCAATAGGTTATTCTCTTTAGCTACAAAATGTAATATTTCTCCCTAAAATATGGTTGGGTATCAATTTCTTAAAAATATAAACAGACAACCTAAAGGGTTAATGTATACTGTCAATTTTCTGAGCCATGTACATTAACTTTTGAATATATAATTACTTCTTACAAGAGTAATATGATAACCTTGAATTATGATTAGTGATTTTTTTATTATCAAGTAATAGCCTATAGAAAAGGAATCTTATACTTTTTTTTTTTCAAAATATGGAGTCTCTTATAAGATGGCCCTTAATTTAAGTGACTGTTTTCTTCGAATTAAGTGCAGACATAAAGACATTTCAAGATTTCTTGTTCTTAAAGAACATGCCACCAGCAGATGTGTAAGTAACTGGCTTCCTTGAATAATTACTGGGAAACAGCTTAACTTTTTGCTCTGGAAATTTATTAGAGATTTTGAGTAGATTTTAGCATATCAATAACATAAACCAGCATTTCACAGTGTTCCTTGGAAGACCTGATTTTATGGTATGCTATTAATTTGATAATATTATGTATAAAATTTGGGATACATTAGAGTAAGCTACATTGTTTATACAATTCATATAAACTATCTCTTCCATTGGTTTATTATCTCAAGGATAATTTGTGATCAAAGTTTATTTACTATAATTACCTGATAAAAAGTCAGAAAATGTTTCTTCTTTGGGACAAATAACATAGTTGAAGATTTTTATAGTATTCTTCCTCATTTTCTATATTTTTAGATTCCCAGATGGAAGAATCCTATCTCAAAGAGGATTTTGTATGTGCACATGTGTGAACATATTATAATATACATGTATATAATTAAGTCATGTATTAAAAATTTCTTGATTTTCAGTTCATTTACTTAACCTAAGCTATGCTCTATGATCACTTCCTATTGTCTATGTTTTCTTTTCTGTAGAGGTTTTTCAATCTGTCAGGTAAAATGAATAAAGTGAAATATGTAATTTAAAGCCCTACCCCATCTTCACTGAAGACTCACAAAGCTTTGCTTACCTATGAGATAGGGGCCTATTCCTAAGCCAGAACAGATTTAATAAACCTAATGTTATAGAAAGGTTCTGTAAAAACATCTCCTGCTAGTTAGATACCCAGTCATGGTCACATATTGTCCTCTGTTTTATGTATTACACCTCTCACTCAACATCATCTTATTCACTTGAGATACCTCCAAGTTAATTGAAGCATAACTTATTCTTTACCTCTGTGCTGTAAGAGAAGACTTCAAGGTCAAGACTTCATTTGTTCAGGGTCACCTCTGTCACTTTTCCCAGTATGTAGAAAGCCTTAAAATTTACCGTTCAGTGACTGAGAATATGTAACATATAATAGGTTTTCTTCTTTTAGTTTATTTAGAGGGCATCTGAAACCTTTTAATGTTAAACTAATTTTAGATTTACACAAAAACTACAAAGATAGTACAAAGAGTTCCCATATATCTTACACCCATTTTCCCCTATTATTATAAGCTTAAATTAGTACGGTACACTTGTCACAATTAATGAACCACTGTTGATACATTATTATTAAATAAAGTCCATAAAAAAGTCCTTTTTCTGTTCCAGGATTTCATCCAAGACACCACATTACATTTAGCAGTGACATATTCTTAGGCTCCTCTTGGCTGCAAGAGTTTCTCACTCTAACCTTGTTTAGAAGACCTTGACATTTTGGAGGAGTATTGATCAAGTATAATGTAGTATGCCTCTTTATTGGAATTTGTTGAATTTCTCCACTATAAGGCTACTTTTTGATTCTCCCTTTGCATAATGAACACTTTGGAAAGAAGTCACTATGAACAGCCTGCACAAAGAAAGTGAGGAGCTATGCTTGACTTCCTTGAAAGCAGAGAATCTAGGTAAATTTTTTGATATTTTTTACATAGGAGAGTTATCTATTCTCTTCCACTTATCTGTTTATTCAATATTTATTCATATTAGCAAGGGTTTATAAAAATTTATTTTGTACTTAAGATTATAAATTAATGTGATTTTATTTTGTTGAACATATTGTGTGTTCCAACCTTGGTTATGGGGAGCTCTTCCCACTGTCCTTTGTCCCTTTGACATGCCCCCATCACTGGGGGGTTTGGAGTGCTTCCTTGCTTTCTTGTCCTACAACATGCCCCAAGGTCCTCTTGTGTATTTCCTGCTCCAGTCCAAGAATTGTCCATTTCACTAAGTGGATCTTTTTATTGAAATGCTATTAGAAAACAGATCTGGGAGATAGGTGTGCTTCTTGTTCCAAGCTGATGTTGTTTCTAGGGCCTTTCAGCTGCCAGACAAAGGAAATATGTTTGTACATGCTAACCTGTGCAATACACATCCTATAACTATTTCTATATGCAACCACCTGTATTTATATTAAGATAAACCTACGTTCATATTTGAAGAGGAATTTTTATATGAAACCCTATCCCTTATTGCATAAGTTCACATTTTAAAAGTATGGTGAAATAAGGCCATCCTGTATCGGAGTACTCTTTTTTTTTCCCAGAGTCACCAAAAATGTTTTAAATTAAATAATAGTCAATAGAGAAATCGAATTCTAATTAGTAAGTACTTGTACCAGTGTACCTTGACAGGGTAAATAATATATTATTCAAATCAAAGTTAATTTATATAAATGAAAAAAGTGGTAAAATTTTTAATTTTGTAAATATGAACTTTGTGGTTCACAATGGGACACTGAATGGGCAGAAAAAAGATAATATGCCCCTTCAAAGCAGATTTTAGAGAAAAGCTATACATTTTGTATAAAGTTTATACAAATAAATAAGGCAAAAGTTGCCCTCATTCTAATTAGCACCTTCTATTAAAAACATTTTTTAAATATTTATAAAGCTGAAAGTTAAATTATGTCAGAAGAATAGTGTATATACTAAAAACAACATAAATAAAATGAATGTATGTTTCAAGCTTACTCCATCCTTTCTATATTTTTTCTAGAAAAATAAAATTCTACTGTCAGTTTTCACACATAAGAATATAATTTATCACTGTTACTTAAAGATATACTCAATGTAGTTATAGGTATTTTTAAATAGTTTTGACAAGAAAATAGTTGTTTTAGAAGTATATGAACAACCAAATACCTTTGAAATATATACTCTTATTAGAATAGCTATGCTCAAACAACACAGGTGAATTTCAAGAGTCTTGAAAGAATCTGTCTTTTTTTGATTCTCATAAAGGGAAAACAATGACTTTTCTCTCAGGAGTATTTATATTTTATTGTATAACCAAATGGTATTGTGTGTCATGAAATAAGATAGAAAAGCATTCAGCTTACTTTAGGTGGAAGCTGATTCTTACAAACACTTCCTCACAGTCAGAGTTTAGAACACTCAAGCTTGTGGGTAGTTCTTGCACATGAGAGGGTGTATGCTATGGTTCCAGCAGGCAATTGAAAAGCAATCCTCCTCTCCAAGAACTGCATATAGCCCCATTTTTATGCTGGAAAGCCTCTCTTACTAGCACATTAATGTTTATACTTTTACTACTCACAAGATTGGATTGTGAGTCTGGAAATCAAATTTGAAATTTTCCTAATACTAGATGGCACCTCAGTTTTTGGTTTTGTTTGTTTATTTATTTATTTATTTTTGTCTTGTTGGTAGTGAAGACTCAGATGACCTCATCAGACACATTCTCAGCTTTATGTTTAATACCTAGCATATTAGACTACCAATCATTGTCAGTTAATGGGGCTTAGAGTAATGAAACAAAATAAATTCTATGACTAACAAAATGGCTATAAAAATCTCTAGGCTACTGGTTCTGCACCATGAACTTGCACTCATATTGGACTTCAGGTTTATATTCTGAGTTTATCATTTTTTCTTTATGTCTCCTTGGGACAAATGTTCTTGCAAGACCTTTAATTATTGTACTGCCAGTGGAACGTAGAAAACAGACACCATTAGCAGTCTTGTCTGGATAATTAAGAAATAAGTTCAGATAATTGCTCCATCATTATTTCTCTTTCCTTCTGACTAATTAGAATGTTTTTATTATTGGGTTGATCATATGTTCAAATCTATGCAATTAAAAATGCATTGTTTTAATTTAAAAATGTATACATACACAAACTGTGGTTGTTTCCTCCTCCACCTCCTATACCTTAGGCAAGTGCTGGTGATGAGTGAGGGTGGGGTTTAAGTTGGTTTCCAATCAGTGTTATGGATCTGCTTTGCTTTCCTCTCCTGAGATTTATGTCTATGTCAGCAGATAGAGAGAACATGAAATGAAGAGGACTATGGTTTTAAAATATAACTCCGATTGTTTTTGACCCTGTACATAAAGTTTTGGGGTTATCCTGTTGCTTCCTAACAGGATCGTGCAGATGAATCATAAAGACACAAAAAAGAATTCAAAGACATTTTACATAGCCTTTGATTGAGGTAGCAGGAGCCCTAAAGCAAAGCCTGCACTAAGTGATGTGGGAGGTTCTAGAAGATATTAGAATGTAACATGAGACAGCTCCATCTAAAGGACCTGGTGTTAAGGTCTTTAATAGGCAGCAGGTTTTAAGACTTTCATAGATGTTCAAACCTCTGCACTTTTAAGCATACGACTTTGAGAATATTTTTTTCTGCAAGAGTTCAAATACACTGCATGTTAGTGCCTCCTCCTAGTTTAGACTACAATGGCATGCACAAGACAGCAGCAGTCTCTCCGAATTTCTCCAGAAGTTGCCCCTCACCTCCAGAGACTCCTGATCGCTTACCCAAGATTCAAAAATCCACTGCTAATTACAAGTCTGGAGTCACACTAGGTTTTGTGGCAGGGAAAAAACAATGTAAAAAATCTGTTTTCATCTTTTTGCCATCTTTACAGGAGAGAAAATGTAGAGATAGGCATTTATGTTTTGGGGTTTTATGAACATACAGAAGAATGAGATGAATGAAAAATCAGAATACTAGAGAGACTTGCTTTCTCGCAGCATTTCACTAAAAAGTCCTTGACATAGGTTAAAAGGGTTAAACAGTATATGTACCAACATCCAATACACACAGCCAAAGCTAATCATGTATTCTCACTTATATTTTATTGAGTATCCACCAAAAATGTTTACATATTGGGAGAGAGAGTTATTTCAGCTAGTTTCCCAGAAATATATAAAAGTGATTAACCCTAATAAAATAAGTTTTAAGTAAGAGATAGATATTTATTATTGCTAACTACTGTGTAAATCATCGGGATACTTCATGATCATAAAAGATAGTATAACTCTATATTAATGGCTGGGTAAGAAATTTTAGAAAATTTCATTTTATCGATAAATAGAACAGGCACAAATGTTGGACAATTCAAAGTCAAGAGATGAGGATAAAGGATTAATATAAGCATTAGATGATTAAGGTTAACCTAGGTCTTGGCCGTGGGACAGAGCTAACTTCTGTCAGTTCCAGTTTTAAAAGCTTTGCATATAGTAAATCATATAACCCTGAACTAGCCCTATAAGTACTCTTCTATTTTACAGAATTTAAGAACTATTTTAAGTTTGGCATAGATATATCCTAGCATAACACCTAGCGCATAGTAGATGCGTAGTAAATATGACTAAGTAAATAAGTGACTTAGGTTGTGAGAGACAATGGATGGGTACAGACAACTCCAAGTTCTTAATCTTGGGAAACTGGGAAACTAGAAGCATTATCAATGGAAAGACTGAAAAAAAGTTCAAAATTGGGAAGCTGATAAATTTGGTATTACACAAATTATTAATCTAAAAATAAATAGAGTTTAAAAAAACAAACACAAGCAGAGTTTTATCTTTTAATTCTTTTTGTTCTCAACAGTATCTCAAAATGTTCATTTTCCCTCATAGACGAGGCAGCTGGGCTGCGGGTTGATTATTGGGATGCCTTCTTTCTGACCCTCACAGACATAGCTTTCCTTCATAAGCTTTTGTTTTTAAAACAGATTTAATTTCTTCTGTACAGTGTAACACTTATGGTGGACATAACATACACAGAAAAATCAAAATTTATAGTAGTGTAAGATACTGGGTTAAATGTGACAGAGAAGCTAAAGGAATATTTAATTATAAAGTGTATAATAGCCATTTTCACTGGCTTTTTGGAAGGCTGCAGAGGGAACTTGAAGTGTTTCCCAGTGCTGCAAAGATTATGATAACCAAATCAGTAGAGGAGCAATAAAGTAGCTAAAGCAGGAGGGAAAAGATAAGGATTACTGAAGGGAAGACATGAGCACAAAGGAGAAAATTCCCTTAGCAATGAGCTGTCTATATTTAATGCCTCTCTTTTTCTAAATTGTCCTGAATTATTTACATGTTGAATAATTAGAAGCCAATCCATTAGCTGTTCAATAGAATCCATTACAAATTTGTATATAATAAAACTTATAAAATATGATTACACAAAAAGGCAGTCATTAATCCTGCCAGCAATATCAGCTTAAAAAATGTTTCCATTACAATGAGTGTGAAACAGAAAGTAGTCTATTTTTCTTAATAAAAAAGACTTAAATATGTTTGCTAATTAATATAGTTTGACTAAGCTTCACAGTTTTTGTGCCAAATTCATTATTACCCTAATCACTTCAGGTTCTACCATAATTATAATGTAGATCATGATTATTGGCAGATGAAGATTATGTATGGTGAGAAAAACTAATTGTGCCTCCAGCAAATATAAGGAGGTATGCAGTAAATCTAATTAGAGTAGCAAATTGATTGATCACCTATAGAGTATATTAATGTTGGTAATGAATACAAGATTTTATGATTTCAATACTAGTTAATGGGTGAAAAAGCAAATATGCAGAAAGGTAAATTTACAGCAGTACTTATCAGTGAGGGGCAACTGTGCCCCCAGGGACCTTTGCAAGGGTCTGGAGACATTTTTGACGATGGCCACAATTTGGGAGAACGTGTGCTGCTGCTGTTACCCAGTAGGTCTAATAATGCACAGCTCAGCCTCCACAAGAAAGATGGAGTCCCAAATGTCAGTGGTGCTGGGCTTGGAACACTCTGATTTCCAGCATGGATTCTGTATGGTTCTTTGTCACTTAATTTTCCTTGTTTGGGATCATTTACGTATTATCATGGACTTCAGATGATATCTAATAACTCTCAAAAGGATCCCTTCCCTTTTTTAAAGTTTACATGAGGGGGATCATCCTTATGGGTCTTAATGATCATAAAATGATGACCACAGTGACCTAATGTCCAAAATATTTTCCTTAAAGGTGACTCTCTATTAGTTTGACCTATTTTCTTCATTTCCCTTTTAAAACAAGATAGGATGGTGCCTGCCTGGGACAGACATATACAGGTGCTGAGGATAACCTATGTCTTCATGTCCTCACGAGTAGCAACTGTTCATTCACCAGCCTAACTGGAAAACTCAAATCTAAACCTGTTTATTCATTGTGATTTTGTTTTGACAGATTTAGGTCTAAATATTCCTCTACAATATACACATAGTTTACTAATGATGTTCTCTGCATGTAGCTCAAACTGAAAATAGACAAAAATATTGTCATCTTTTTTTAACTGACATATGATTCTTATTTTTCACTTTAGCACTGTTTATTTATGAATCTGTTCATTTCTGTTCACCTCTCTGGACACTGCTCAATGTCTTCCCCACTAGACTCGTTTCATCTTGAGGCTTCCTTCAATCCATGTGTCACACAGCATTCTGAATGACCTTTAAAAATACTCATGTGTGCCACTCTGCTTAAATTCACCAAGTGATTCCCATTATAACTGGGATAAAATTCAAGCTACTTAAAATGACAAACAGTGTCAACAAAATGATCTGGTCCCTACTTCTCCAGCACTCTTATGAGTCTCAAGCTCCTTCTCAGATTAAGGAGTCACAATGACACTAACTTTGCTCTTCCTGTCTCAGAGGCTCTGAGTAGGCTGAGTCATATCTCTACATAGCTCTTCTTCATCGTTGTGATCTTTGTATAGATGTCATTTCCTCATGCAAGTCTTCCCTGACTTCACTCATTTAAAACTAGGGGTCCCTGCTTTAATCTCTGAGTTTGTTATTTATAGCACAGAGCATGTAATTATCCATTTATTTAATAAGTATTTAAATAATATACCTCTCCAACTAGAGACTGTACACTCATTAAGGTACCAATATTATATCAACATTGTTCATTCATGTCTTAACTGAGCCCAACACAGTATCTGGCACAAAACAGGTGCTCAATGAATGCAGAATTTGTTAGTATAATTTAAGACTGTTGTGATTAACCAATTAACCTTTTGTCATTCACAATAACTAATATAATTTTGTAATCTTACCATATGTTGTATACAAGGAGGACTGATCTTACCAATCCTGCAAGACACTTAAATATGCCTAATTTTACAAATATATTTAGAACTATAGTGTTTTTAATTATATTTATTGATTATACTACAACTGTCATCTTGATTTTTCCCCTTTTGCCCCCCTGCACCCAGCAACCCTCACTCCCTCAGGCAATCCTCACACCATTGTTCATGTCCACAGGTCATGCATATAAGTTCTTTGGCTACTCCATTTCCTATACTGTACTTTACATCCCCATGGCTGTTCTGTAACTACCTATTTGTACTTCTTAATCCCCTTACCTCTTCACTCATTCTCCCTCAACCCCCTCCTATCCTCTTAAAATATATTTCTTCAGACCATACAAGATAAAGTTCTTGAAGATACTTAAATATGGATGACCTAATTAGGGGCTATCAAAGCAGAAATCATGCTTTCTTTAATGCAGAGACTGCCCATTGAGATGCATTCCATGTCAAATAATCATTAGACAATTTGCCTATAGCATTAAAATGTTTAGTGAAGAAATATACTTAATTATCCTAACAAGATACATTATAAAGATGGCACTTAACTAGACTGAACTAAAACCAGTCAATGAGAAGTACAGCAGTGGGAATACACTTTGTAATTTGGGAGTTTTGTGAGACTGCAACAAATTGCCAATTCACATTTACCTGCGGTTTCTGTTCTATATTTACAGAACTGGCTACTTTAAATCTTATGCTCATCATTTCATTTTTTTCCCTTGCAAGCTGCCTCAATTAAAGCTTACTTTTAATTAAACAATAATCTAATTTGTTTCGATTGTTTAATGCATTGGGAATAGGATTTACTAAAGGATAGAACTTTCATCTAGTTATAAAATTATATTACATTAATCAGTTATTTTGAAGAAGTGATCTGCTGTCATGGGTCCAGTAGACCACTTTTTGTTCATAAGAGGTACTTTCCAAGCACTTTCTACAATCCCTAATTTTTTCTTAGCACTAAAAAATCATCATTAATAGGTAGGCAACATCTAGGAGGAAATAATAAGAGTAGAAGCTCAATTTAAAGTACATATATTTTATTATATTGATTCATTCATTATTTAAGGTCTAGTGACTTTATATGAGCTGACTGTGGCCATAACTAAAAAACTGTCTTTAAAAAAATTGATAAACTCTCTGGCTGGTGTAGCTTAGTGGATTGAGCACAGGCCTGTGAACCAAAGGATTGCGGTTCGATTCCCAGTCAGGGCACATGCCTGGGTTGCAGGCCAGTTCCTGGCAGGGGATGCATGAGAGGCAACCACACATTGATATTTCTCTCCCTCTCTCCTTCCCTTCCCCTCTAAAGATAAATAAATAAATAATATTTAAAAAAATTGATAAATTGTTAACTATCATGCTTTTTTGAATTACTTTTGCATAGCTTATAAATTCCAAAGATCATCTATATGGTTATTTAGACCAATCCTACGGTCCTAGAAGTCATCAGGTTAAGATTCAAGGAGGACTGATTTGCATAGCAATTGCTAAGAATTTATTCTTCTTTAATCACATTTTTATCGTTTGTTTGATTTGTTTCCTGAAAATATGCCATGGTGTTTCCTCATGGCTCTACCTGCCAGGAATTATCTCCTATGACTTTGGCAAGCTCAAAAGAAACTTGGAAGACAAATATTTTCCTATTGAACACATGGTCCCACACTATACATGCCTGTGGTTGACAGGCATCTCTCTTTGGCAGAGATGATCGGTTTTTCTTTTGTCTTTCCCTAACCCCTTATGCAAACCATGTGAAAAAATGGATGTAGTGTATGGGACAAAGTTCATAAATTTATTGCTTGCAAGCCCACTGTCACCTCATTTTTTATCATTTTCCCAGTTTTATACTACTCTACTCTCTAAATTCCATTTCATGTTCTAATAATATTGATCCTTCTTATTGATTTGCAATCTGGTATCTTTTGTTGTGCTCTATACTTCACCTTAGCATTCTTCCAAGGACTTTCATTTTTTTTCCCAATTGGTTAATTTTGATCCACCCTTAATGACTCAGCTCAAGCATTAGCTCTTTCCTTGGAAACCATAACCAATTTCTTGTAGCAGTGTGAAGTAACTCCCCTGCAAATAACTAGCACCCTGTGTAAACACTATCACTGAACTTGTCACAATGAATCGGCATTTTTAGTTTACGCATCTGTTCTTTTCTTTAGAAAATATGTTATTGAAGGGCATGGCCTACCATACTGCAGGGCAGTAAATATTCATTGGCTTAACAAAAGAAAACACTGTCTTTTCTATTTTTAAGTATAATTACAAAGGTGTTAGCACAAAAATTCCACCCAAAACAATAAGAGAGATTATCTGGAAGTAAACTCTAAAAGATGCCGTACTACAACCTACTACTAGAATAAACAGACTCTCTTTGCCTTTAGTCAATGGCTTTGTTTTCCTATTTTTATACATCATCAATAGATACTATTAATGATGATAATAATAATAATAATAATAAATTGGTTTGGGATGCCATTTTCAAATCCTGTAACATACTTAATTGGTTTTATAGAAGATTTGAAATTTTAAGATGATTTGTGGGGGAAATTAAATAGGATTGACCATAGTAATATACTATGATTATTGAAATAGGCTACACGTATATTATATATGCTTTTTCTCTTTCTTACTTTCTCAACAATTCATTCTTTTAAGAAAACTATACTGCAATAACAATGACTTTTTAGCTCTTTCAATAAATTATCATTATATTTAAAAAGTCTTCTTACAAAATGAAAAACTCTGATGTGGTTTGATTATGTAAATTTTACTAAATGTTTTGAGTAAGTTTATCATTTGCAATTAGATTCATGATAAAATGGGAACAGTCTACTATATGGATTTGAACTGAGATTTTAATGGAAACAGAAGAGGGAAAAGTTGGAAGTGCATATCCAGGTTTCCTCAGCAGACGGTACCTGACAGAATCCCAAAGTAAATCAGAGACCCAGGATTCACTCACATGGTCTCCTATGGAAAGTGAGAATGCAGTCCATGACAAAACAAATGAAGAAACATACACTGGCTACTTCATGCCCCTCATTTGTAAAATATGTACTAAAAAATGGAACTCAATATTTCTTCTGATTAATGATCCACTCAAATTTTCCTACCAGGAATACTTTCAAACAGTTAAAATGACATATAGTACTATAGGTCTTAGAAAAATCACATTTGGTCCACTTATTTCTGCTCCAAAATTGTGCTCAAGACCGCAAATCTTTTCAATTCTTTTAGCTATCATTTCATGGTTTAAAATTAATCAATGCAATTTAATTATAAAACAAATATTTCATGTCTACAGTGTACCAGGGATAACTACATACTTGGGACAAATCAGCAAACAAATAAACAAAGATATCTGCCCTCATAAGCTTGTAATCTAAAGGGCTGCAAACAATAGTTTTGGCAAATTAGTAAACTATAATTAATGGCTTATTGTAGAGAATGCTTGTTTTGGAGAAATAAATGAAGAATAGGGCTAAATGCACAAACAGTACATAAGAAAAAAAGCATTCCGCAATTTTGAATACAGTGATCAGGATAACCTTTAAAAAAATATGACATTTGAGCAAGTCTTGAAGGAGGTCACGGAGTTGCCGTTTGAATGTTTCCTGAGAGCTCTTCTTGTATTCTCTACATTTGCTATTTTTATTTCATTTTTCATATTTTAGACTTTCTTAAAATATCTGTTGATCCTTAAAGATCCATTTACATTTAAGAGTAAGGGACTTAAAGCATTTTATATGCTCTGTGTACAGGGGTGGGGCTTGCTGATTGGTAGAATTAATTTAAGTTTGATAAAGCAGCAAACCACCATTTCTATGGAATAGCCCCACATGTTAGTATCTTATTTATTTTTTGTAGGGTGGTTTGGTTTTCTTAGAGAAAAATAAAAATCTCTCTATACATGGTCCTGGCCTTGGCATAACCATGGCTGTTGGCTTTCCAATGGACAAGGGAACAGAGCGGAGACCCCTACTGTTCATTTACAAACTTTATCTAATCTATACCCTTTAATATTCCCAGTGTCCTTGCATCCAGGGATTTCCTCAATAATTTTCCATGAAAGGAGTTGAGAATCCACTGTCTCTTACAGATCTCGGCTGGAGTAGTCGTTTGGCTGTATGGGAGAGGATTTTATATTCTAGGGACCTAGCTGTGCCTTAAACAGGTTTGTCCTCTAGTTCTTGTGTTTTCAGTCCCATACTTCATTCTTACCTTCCAGGGTCTCTGGTCCCTTCAATTCCTGAGACTTTCTGAGAATCTGCAGGCAAATCAACTGGCTTCTCATCTTTACCTACTCTCCCTGCACATTTCAGATTCTTTTCTTTTCACTAATTCAGTTAACATTTCTCAGATACAGCCATTTTCCAAAACTATGTTCATATCTTGTCTACCTGTAGTTTTATTTTCTATTCTGTCATTAAAGATGCTAACATATTAAAAATTATTTTATAGTAGTATCTGCAGGGTTCCTTGATGGAGCAACAATAGATGTGTGTTCAATCTGCCATGTTTAGCCAGAAGTCAGTACAATTCAATTAAATAAATATTTATATGGGCTCTATTTATTCTGAAGCATTGTGCAAGGTGTTATTGGTAATACATAAATTATTGAAACAGGACTTCTATGCTGCAAAGGCTTAGAACTTAGTGTGGGAGAAATACACACAGTTATACCACTCTAACTCATACTGGATTAATAAACTACAGTGTACTGTGTTGCACTGTGCCCTCCAAGATTCAAGTCTACCCAGAACCTGAAAATACAACTTTATTTGGAAAGAAGGTTTCACAGATATATCAAGTTAAGGTAAAATCTGAATGAATAAGAATGAGCCCCAAACCCAATAACATGTCTTTGTAAGAGAAAGAAGAGGGAGACTTGGAAATAGAGACACAGAAGAGATGGAGGGGGAAAAGGCATGTGATGATGAAGCTGGAGAGTGAAGTGACACAGTTGCAAAACAAAGAATTCCTGGGTCCACCAGAAGATGGAAGAGGCATGGAAGGATTCTTCTCTAGAGCCGTCAGAGGGAACAAGGCCCTGCTGACACTTGATTTCATATTTCTAGTCTCCAGAACGTGAGGGAATAAATTTCTGTTGCTTTTAAGCCACCCAGTTTGTGGTATTTTGTTATGGCAGCCCCAGGAAATGAGCGCATCATCATGCAGTACCAAGTGAAGGAGGAGAATGCAAGCAGTGCACAGCTCACCACATAAAAACATCGGAAAGAGCAAAACCTCTGCATTTACTTTGGGTCAAGTGGAAATTCCACAAGTTAAAATGTGTTCGACATTATTAAACTATATGTCAAAGTTCTTGATTATTTAAGGTCTGATTTTTCCGTGATAATTGCTAAAATAAGGATTTGAACACATCTATACATTTACATTTTATAAATCACCTCTTTTCTAAAAAATAATCCTGGAAAACTTAATACAATTGAGAAAATAAAAGCACACATATTTAACATCATGTAATTATTATTTCTTAAACAAATTTGAATGCCATTATGAGGCATTCTTGGTACATGAATTTCCTTCATATCAATAGATATGGCTTTATTATTCTTTAGTTGGCTTTCTAACTTCATTAACATTGAAAATAACTTTTAAAGAAGTACTCTATTTTACTATTATAATCCAAATTGTGACCAGGATTATCTCAGCTAAAGCAGGAGTAATAGTTTCTGATTATGTGTGTGTGTGCATGTATGCACACACATATATACACATATATATGTACATATACATATATATGATATCTTGAAGTGGAGATGAATATTTGAGAAACTGAAGTCTAGAAAGGGTCAAATCTTGTTTGACAAATTCTAAAGGCATTACAAAGAAAATGAAAAGTGCTAGTGATATAAGATTCAAATTGTTAACATTTGTTGAACAATTACTTATGAATTAACCAATATATCAATAGAGAACTGATGGTCCTGAGACAATTCAAGCAAGCTTTGTAATCTAATTTTAAAAATTTAACCAAAATTTGCTTATAGGTGAGATCACATGGTATTTGTCTTTCACCACCTGGCTTATCACCTATAAGCAGAACCTGATCAACAAAACAAATAAACAAAATATAAACAGAGACATTGAAATAAAGAACAATCTGACAGCAATCAGAAGTGAGGGGGGAGGGAATAACAGGGGAAAAGGGGAAGGGTCATCAAGGAACATCTATAAAGGACACATGGACAATGACAAAGAGGGGTAGGATCGAGGGTGGGAGGTGGGGATGGGTGGGACAGGGGAGAGTGGGGGGGGGATGGAGACAACTGTATTTGAACAACAATAAAAAAAGTAACATAAAATAAAATAAAAGCATTGAACCAAAATCTTTAAGGAAGATATACCAGTGAAACCAGCTATGGTTGCAAACACATGGCCATTAGCTGAAAATTGTTTCCATAGAGAAGAGAACAATTTCATTCATCACTTGTAAGACCGAACATTTCCACTTGAGTGACTCACAATATATAATACAATAAAAGAGTTGGTTCAGTTATGTTTTGGAAGCCAAGTACATACTAGCAATTCTTTTTCTCAAGCTTAGAAGTAAGATTTTTTTAAAAAATTTTATTCTAAAATCCTGTAGCCTCACCCCAAAGTAAATTGTAGCTTACCTTCAGGCCTGTGCCTTCTGCTGGATTCTGTTTTTGAGAAACTGAACTATGAAAATGCTAAGATGGAACTGGAAGTCCTCCCTCCATAGCTCTCATTCATTCCTAGTATCCAATCAGTTGTTGAGTCCTTAAACTACTAGCCCTGTTCTCTGTTCTACCACCACTGCTCCAAGTTTGATTCCATGACTTCTTGTCAAAATTACCACTGCAATATCACTGGCAATCTCTCCTAGGCAATTCTCTGCACTGTTGCCAGTATGATCATTCTGAATTACAAATCAGATAAAGTTAATCCTTGCTCAACATCCTTCAGTGCTCCTCATAACTTTCAGAATAAAATCCACACTCTCTTACTTAGCACAAAAAGCCCTTATGATCTATCACTTGTGAATAGTTCAGTATCATTTCTCCAAACCTCACCACACTCTCGGCTTCTCTCATTGCACTGAACCACCAGATCAAAACCTGGCAGCATCTGTTTGCACCATATCTTTGACCAGGGTCTCTTCTTAAACTGGGGCTATGCCTCCTCACCATTTTTGATAAGCTGATGATGAGTCACCCTGCCAAATTCCATCCAATGTTATCTCCCTGGTGGGTTTGTTAGCTTTCTAGTTTTATTCTAGCCAGTTAGACAACTTAATATTTGAGCTTTCAGCCTGGAAACAAATTAAGAAAATTGGAAATTTATGACTATGATGTCTTTAAGTAAATTTTACTCTTACCATACATAATCTAACTTGTGTTCGATTATTTTTAATGCAACCCTTGGTGCATAGTAGCTAAAAATAGCATTTCAGAGCAGGGCCCCTGGAACCAGCCATCCTGTGTTCAGATTCTGGCACTGCTGTTTGCAAGCTGTGTGGTTTTGGACAAATGCTTCTCTAAGCATCAGACGGCATAAGATGCACTAACTGCTGGCACAGAGCTCATATCCATTTCCTGATCATTATTGATTTTCATGATGCAAAACCTAGAACTATATTCAAAAGGGAATAGGTTTATATGTACATATAGTCAGTCTAAATTTTACATAATAAGGATTGAGAGAATATTGCTGTGATGTGTTAAATGTCTGCTACAACCTTTGGATGGCAAAAATACTAATAAAATTCACTACCATCAAATGTTACACTGCTTACTGAAACATCATTTCTTGAAAATAAATGACTGGAAAGAAAAACAAGAGATGGACTTTGTGGTGAGATTCTCTTTTTGCAATTTCCCACCTGCTCTCCCCAGGAATAGAGCCAATCTACTAGAAACTGCTATTTGCTACTGGGTTGTTATTTGCTGTCTTAGCTTTATCAGCATAAAGAATCCAAGGAATAGATTAAAAGTGATTTTATCTTCTATTTAGTTGCAACTGATTAAAATACACATTTAATTAGAAGTTTATTTTTGTAGGTTCAAGTTATTAAAATGGATATTTTGATGCAATTTAAAACGTAATATATTCTACAGATGAAATAATATTTTGTGTTGAATTTTTATCGCATGAATTTATTTAAACTACAAAATTCTGAAAAACTATGAAACATGCTGGGTTAATTAGCGGTAGCTAGCAAAAATATCATTACATGTTATTTAAAGTAGAGTCTTCAAACTATTTTGGTGAAATTTATGTACTAGCACATTTTCCAGAAATATGATTTAATATTAGTACATGATATAAGTTAAGCTGAATCATAAAATAAGACACATTTTTTCTTCTTAGCCTTTTTGAAAAGCATAAAAGCAGAAAGTAATAATTTATTTTAAGGTTTTTCTTTAACAAAAAATATGTTCTCATGAATTACATGTTTTTGAGATGTAGCCCTGGGGTGGCTTGGTGCCCTCTCCCTGTCTGTGCTGCCTGTATCTCTGCTGTACTTTTCCAATCTCCCCCCAAACCCAAACCCAACAAAAACACTCAACTTTCCCAAGAGATGTAGCTGAATGCTCAAGAAACAATTGTTCATACTGATGCTCTTAAAAAAAAATAGCAGAATACCAGCTTTCAGGAGAATGTCGCAAGCCAACATTAGGTGATAGAAATAAAGCAAAAAAAAAACCCTCATCAGCTGCTAGAATCATCTACCTTCCGTATCTAATAGGTCCACCTGCTTACCTCACAACACATATTCTAATATTCATACTTCCTGGTTCTGATAGACTCCTCCTTGACTGAAATTTAATCATGCTTCTCTGAGCCCTCTGCTCCCCTAGGTCTGGCTTTAAGCTTCTGTCTTAGCACTTATGGAATCCAGTTTGAGCAAGAATCCTACTAAGTCATTTTAGTGATAATCCCCTTCCCTTGACATTCGATCATCCTAGATAACTAATCTAAAGTCATCTCCCACCCTTG
This sequence comes from Anoura caudifer, assembly GCA_004027475.1. NCBI lineage: Eukaryota > Metazoa > Chordata > Mammalia > Chiroptera > Phyllostomidae > Anoura > Anoura caudifer. The sequence continues at coordinate 34,584 of PVKU01004042.1, forward strand.
ATATCTCCTATCCTGACCTGCCTTCAGCAAGAATTCTGTTGGTATATCTACACAGAATCTCCCTTACCCTGATGTTCCCTCCTAGGAGATTTCCATTCATGAACCCCCACCCTACACCTTGGTTATAAAGCCCCACATTTCTTGTTGGAGTTGACTTCAGTCTATCCCCCCCCCAACTAAGAGATCCCATTGTGGTAGCTCCCCTAGAATAAAGTCTACCTTACCATCTATAACAAAACTTACAAATATATTTTTTTTCTTTAACAAGTCCTCAGACCAAATAGTCCTCTTTACTGGTATCATAGCGCAAGGATATTTATTTATTTATTTATTTATTTATTTATTTATTTATTTATGGCTAGAGAGTTACAGAAACTTTTAGCACATCAAAGAGTGCCTCTGAAAGAACATGATCCACACAGAGTGGAATCTGACACTCCATATTGTTCATTCATGAAATTTTTACAAAGGATCTTTGAAGATAAAACACAGAAAAAAATTATTCAGTTCATCTAACCTCTCCTCTGTACTGCTACATTAACTTCCATAGTAAGTGATAAAAAATATTGATCAAATGAACTTCAGTAACATATTGTAAAAAGTAGAATTTCCCAACTTGTTCCTGTTCTTCAATCTGGAAATGATAGTTTCTATTCTTAATTCAGTTCAAATCTAATATTGAGTCATGTAAGTAGGAATCCACTTGAGATGGACCATGGATTTGCCCCTTACAATGGTGTGAAGATGTTTGTTTTTATCCTATGTAGGCTACAATTTAGCATTATGTTATGGGGTTTGGATGCTCATCTGAAAATTTTCTGTACTATAATAGCATTCTGCAAATTGATTGGGAAAATTAAAAAAATATTCTGAAAAAATAAAAAAAGAAAACTCTCATCCAGTTTTCCTGTAGTTCACATTACTTGCAACCTGGAAATACCAAGGCAACTTCACACAGTTGGTTATTATTTTGGCTCTGCACATGTTTGTAAAGTGGTGCTTGGAGAGAAAGTTGAAGGACAGAGAAAGCCTTTGGGGATTTAATGACAAAGTATGGTGGGATGTGCCATAGTAAAGTCAGGTTTCAAAATAGCATGACTGCAGAGGCACATCTTGCAGAACTGAAATCTTTATCTTGCTTGCACACCTGCCCTATCACCAAGCAGCAGATTCTTGGCATGAAACCTTGCATGTTGCTTCTCTCCTTGTTCTTTACCCCTTCTCCTTACTCTGTGTTGAAGGTAAGCATACTCCATGAATCAACTTCCATTAAAAGAAATCAACAGTCCATGTTCAACAAGGTCTTTGGCAGAAAAAGCAGGAAAAAAGCCCCAATTTGAAGTCTACTTAATGACCAGTTATTGCATACCTATTATGCATAAAGCACTTTCACACATAGTATCACATTTATTTTGGGGTGATAGGTCCACTTTTGATAGAAAAATGAACAATCCAAGACAGTAGATAATTAGTAGATTTAGCAAGTAAACATTACTATTAGAAATCAAACCCTTGTCTATTTGAGTACAAGTGTGCACAGGGAAAATGGGAAAAGGCAAATTCCAGTAATTATTAGAATTTATTGCACATTTTGGTTGTATTCATTAAAATATCTCAAACAATACTATGACATGGATATTTTCATTTTAATTCCAAAGAGAAATGAGAGCTTCGGAGAGAATAAATAACTTGTATAAGGTCAAAAAGCTAGGAAGTGGTTGAGCAGGCATTTAATCCCATGCCACACACTACATTGTTATGCTGCCATATAATAAATACTATATAGAATCTCAGGAGAGGTACAAACATGTACAGCCACTGAGATGTTAAAAACCACCGAAGAGACTTCCAGCCAAGATGGAGAGGTAGGTAGATACACTTTGCCTCCTTGCACAACCAAAAGAAGGCAATAACAAATTTAAAAACAAAAAATAACCAGAACTGCCAGAAAATCAAATGGTATGGAAGTACAACAGCCAAGGGGTTAAAGAAGAAACATTCATCTGGATGAGTAGGAAGAGTGGAGATGGGCACTCAGGGTGGAGAGGACTCATAGCAAGGTGGTAGCTGGAGGACCAGGACAGGAGAGGAGGTGATGGGCAGAGTGGGTGGTCCCACATATGTGTGCAGATAAACTGGGAGGAACAATTGGGGAGCAAGACAGACCGCATAACCCAAGGTGCCAGCACAGGGAAATAAAGCCTCAAAACCTCTGACTGAAAAAACCTGTGGGGGATGAGGCAGTAGGAGAAACTCCCAGCCTCACAGAAGAGGTTGCTGGAGAGACCCACAGGGTCCTAGATTGTACACAAAACCACCCACCTGGGAATCAGCACCAGAAGGGGCAATTTGCTCGTGGGTAGCGGAGGAAGTGACTGAAAGCTAGCAGAGACTTAAGCAAGCAGCACTGTTCCCTCTCAGACCCTTCCCCCACATACAGCACCACAATGCAGAGAAGTGGGTTGCCCCCCACTGGTGAGTACCTAAGGCTCTGCCTCTTACTATGTAACAGGTACACTAAGTCAAAAAAATATGACCCAAATGAAAGAAAAGATCAACACTCCAGAAAAAATATAACTAAGTGTTGAAGAGATAGTCAACCTATCAGATGCAGAGTTGAAAATACTGGTAATCAGGATGCTCACAGAAATGGATGAGTATGGTAGCAAAATAGAGGAAAAAGTGAAGGCTATGAAAAGTAGAATAAAGAAAAATGTACAGGGAATCAACAGTGAAGGGAAGGAAAACAGGATTCAAATCAAAGGTTTGGAGCAGAAGGAAGAAATAAACATTCAACCAGAACAGAGTGAAGACATAAGAATGCAAAAAAAAAAAAAAAAATGAGGAGAGTCTTAGGAACCTCTGGGAGGTTCCAACATCTGAATTATAGAGGTGCTAGAAGGAGAAGAGGAAGAGCAAGAAATTGAAAACTTATTTGAAAACATAATGAAGGAGAACTTCCCCAATCTGGCAAAGGAAATAGACTTCCAAGAAGTCCAGGGAGCTCAGAGAGTCCCAAAGAAGTTGGACCCAAGGAAGTAAATACCAAGGCACATCATAATATATTACCAAAGATTAAAAATAAGGAGAGAATCTTAAAAGCAGCAAGAGAAAAGAAGATAGTTACCTACAAAGGAGTTCCCATAACACCGTCAGCTCATTTTTCAAAAGAAACCTTACGAACAAGAAGGGACTGGAAAGAAGTTCTCAAAGTCAAAGTCATGTAAGGCAAGGACCTACATCCAAGATTATTTTATCCAGCAAAGCTATTATTTAGAACGGAAGGGCAGATAAAGCACTTCTCAGATAAGGTCCAGTAAAGGAGTCCATCATCCCTAAGCCTTACTATATGAAATGTTAAAGGGACGTATCTAAGAAAAAGAAGGAGGTCAAAAATATGAACAGTAAAATGACAATAAACTCACAATGATCACCAACCAAACCTAGGAAAAACAAAAATAAAAACAAACAAACCCCAAAACATAATAAACTAAGCAAACAATAGAACAGGAACAGATTCACAGAAATGGAGATCAAATGGAGTGTTATCAGCAGGGAAGACCACGAGGCAGAATGGGGGAAAATGTACAGGGAATATGAAGCATAAATGGCAGGTATGAAATAGACAGGGGAAGGTTAAGAATAGTAGGGAAATGGAGAAGCCAAAGAACTTATATGTATGACCCATAGACATGAACTAAGGTGGGTGGGGAATGTCGGTGGGAGGGGTGTGCAGAGTGGAGGGGAATAAAGAGGAAGAAATGGGACAACTGTAATAGCATAATCAATAAAATATATAAAAACACAGAAAAATATTAAACAAACTGGACAAAATCACCCACATACTTCAAAAACAAGGCATTTGCTGCAATCTTTCTATTTGCTTAGTTTTGAAATTTCTCTAATTCTAAATTACAATTAACAAGATATTCCCAAAACCTCTGCTGCAGACAAAATAAGTAAAGGTTATTATCATTTTACTTAAGGAGAATTTAGAAGAAGGAGGCTCTTTCTTGCATGTGATTTTCTAAAATAACCCTATAATTAGCTGTAAAAATGAGATTAGAAACTCCTATCTTTGACAACCAAATTATCTCTTAATCTAAACTGCAATCATTATAAAACGTTAAGTCTTGAAGATCCACCACTGTTTTAAGTAGAATACAGAATCAAAATGATCATTCTCCATTTGAAAAGTCACTGAAAGCAATTGACCTATAGGTTTTTGCAAGCAATCATGTTCATTGACTGTATCCTAGGTAGATAAAAATAAAATGTATAAAGTAATTAATTAAAATATAATCAGTAAACAATAATCCTAACTTTGCACATTAACTTTTTATCCCAGTGTCAATAATAGGGTCTCAGACACATTGTAAATTACAGCTAACTGTAGTAAACAAATTGGAATTTTACCTTGCTACTCTCATTTATTCTCAACAAAGGAAGTGTCAGTTTAATAGCCTAAAAATGTGTTTTCCAGAGAAATTTAAAACCCTTACATTTATTCAGTATCTCATATCAAAAAATTACATTTGATTTCATTTGATTAAAAAGGTTTCATTTGATTATTCAAACAGATAAGTGAGATGCGGAAGACCTGCTTTCCCATCCCACTTAAAAATGGTAGAAACTGAGGACATGAGAGTTTCAATAATCAAGCTAGAATTTTAGAGCATCCAGAATTGCAACTTGAGTCTCTCCGACTCCAGAACCATGGGGATTCAATGCATAATAAGATCAAGAAAATTCCAGATTGCAGAGGCATATCCAGCACCAAGATTGGTCTCTATATTGTATTTGAAAAGAGAGGAATACAATACTTTGACAGAAATGTGTAAAGATAATCTCTCTATTGGAGCGTTTTGGGGTAAGGGTAGAGCAAATTCAGAGAAAAACTCTTCTTGGGGGTTGTACAATTGAGGCAGGATAGTAAGAAGCTAAGAAAATTCCTTGGCAAGTGGAATGGGGAAACTAAGATGAGATAATTAAACAAGGCCAAACAATTTAAACAATTTACAGCCAACTAGTGAATTGCAAGACCTTATCTTACCCAACCAATGACACTTGAGAGCAGATGGTTTATACCTCTCCTCCCTAATCAGAGAATAAATAGCATAAATCACCCAGCCAGGGAGATAGGTAACAGATACCCAATAAGTGCCATGTTTGTCAGCCAAATCCAAGGACAGATGAAGTCAGAAGAACTAATAGCCGATACCTGATTAGAGGTGGACAGATATAAGATAAAAGTAAAGCACTGAAGCTGACCAGAGATTGATCCCAAACTCCCCCAGCATATTAAAGAATGCACCTGGAAAGCAGGTGCATTCTGCAGAAACCCTCCCCTAAGACCTCCCCTAAGATTCCTGCGGAAAAGAGATAAAAACCCTAAAGAAACGGGATGCCAGCTCAGGCTCTCTCTGGAGCGAGCATGCACATGCCTCCCTCCCCTCTCAGGTATGCATCTTTACCTTAGTCTTCCTAACTGTAAGGGCCTCACATCTTTCCTAAAATGTTTCAATGGAGTCGAAGCAGAGCACCACCTAGGCTCTCTCCTGTTACTTCTTCTACCGCAAATCCTGCCTTTGTTTCACTGTCCCTTGCTTTAGTAAATGTACCCTCAAGGTCACCTGGATTCGTGTTGTGAAATATTTCCTCCACAAAGTCAAGAACCCACACACTGCAGGCCAGCCCGAAGCTGACTCTCTCCAGGCCTTGTTCCTTTCCAGTGACTCAATTGCACCTTTAAAATAGGTCTTGTACTTGGAAATAAAGCATTTGTATAAGTAGAAAGTACAGCACAGGAAACCTGACCTCTGATTTCTCCCAGAGAGAGATTGAGACTGTAGGACCAGTCTACAATCTAGTCTGCAGCTGCTTCTGCTCTAGTTGTGATACAGAGCAGTTTCAATGTCTCTGCTCAGCACAATGTTAACCCCTTAAGTCTTTCTTAAGGGGAATAGCGGTAGGCACCAATGATGGGTAGGAATCAGGAAGTGAGGGCTTAGCTGATAGTGGGGCAGGCCCAGGACTAGTTCAGATTACTTAACCTCTGAATAAAAACTTACTCAGACTGGTGCCTCAATGCACAGAGAACAGCAACCATGGCATATCCGCTGGATAATCCATTGGAATGGCACTTATGACATTCTAGGAAGATTTCTAGATCTTTTAACCCTTGTTCAACATTTTTTAGGATTTGATGTATTGATTTCTTTATGTGTGTGGGCGCACAGGCATGCAAGTGTGAAAAGACACCTGTCAATGTCTCTCTGTAGATTCTTTTACATTCTCAGTGAATGGGAATGTTTAAAATCTAGACATCCTTTAGCTAGTTAAATAAGCAAAGAAACTGTTTTACAAATAAGAGAAAAACAGTTTATTTCTCAATAATATTTCCTAACTATTGTCAGTGCTAGCATAATTTTCATCATTATTTGTTTGTTTGAAGGTAGTGGAGTTATTGGCATGTGCATTATTAAGATAGTCTGAATATGGTAATTTTCATAATGAGATTTATTGTATACGCCTCCTGGAATAAAAAGAGGACCGCTCTATTTTAAAGCATTTAAATGGCTGTAGGATAGTGAGATTCCATTATTTTTAATGAAACTAAATTTGTATTCTGTTCATTAGAATGCTGAATGAGTTCAAGAAACAAGTTCTGTTCTTACATCACTTGTAATGAAGTGGTAGTGTATGAAAAATTCAGTTTGGTGGTATCAAACTCATGGATGGAATTTAAATGAATATAAATTAATAGTAAATGCCCCATCAAAGAATGCAGGTGATTTTTGTCCTGCAGTTTTGGTAATTCATGATTTCATGGCACACGTCCCAGCTTGACAAAATTTTATCAAATAAATGTGGAGGAGCAGCTAACATTTGAAAGATTTAAAATGCTTCTTATTTTTCCCCCCACTTCTCTGAGGCCTAGTGTGGTTTTGCTTATGGTAGACATGTGATAAATGCCTGTTCAATTAAAGCAAAAGAATTTGAAATACAATGGGACTGAGTTACAACGTGATTGATCAATTCGTTCATAAACTCTGAACCAGTGTCAAAACAAATGGGTTTTATTTTCATTCTCTAATTTACCAGAATGAATCTAAAATATCTCTAGATCAATTTACTCTGCTTTATTTATTTATTTTTAAATATGTTTGAAATAACTGATGAGATACCATAAGCACAGAGAGCCATGGCAACCCTCCATTTTGTTTATTTGATTCTCAGACCCCAGTCAGATTTATATGGTAGTTTACTTGGTCAGTCTCAGCGTCCTGATCTTTTGTTTCTGCTCATTCCAGCTCCATGTAGATGTCTTACCACTAAATATTTGTACCCACCCAGACTGTATTTATTTATTTAAATTTTAGGTAAGGCCAACTAAACTTGACAGAGTTTTGTTAATATTATACCACATTATTGTACAGTGAAATTGATCTTCCCCTATTTTCTTCTTTGTATTTCTTTTTAGCAGCAAAAGTATAGAAACTGAACTTCACTAAGCTTGCTTAATTATAAGATATAGCTCCTGCAACTTGCATCTTCACCTACAGTATTTTCTGCTTTCAAGTACACAGATAAATTAAAAAGGGACTACACTCCACTGAATTTGTTGAATAGTACAATGATTGTATACATGGTGGGGAAAAAGTAGGTTTGCAGTCGATGTATGGAAAATAATACAATAACTAATACATAATAACACAAGAATATATTCTGTGTTTTGCATACTCACAGTTGTAAACCTACTTTTGCCTGTGAAGCACACACGACTATCCCAGAAAATTAAACCACGTTAAATATTTGTCTTGGATAGGCAGGTAAACAAAATGTATAATAGGAATTTTAGGAGCTTTCCCATCCAATTCCAAAGCCTATGTTCTTTCTACTATACCAGATGATAATTCAAAATATTGTTTTATAAGGTTGAACTGGTACCTAATCTGGTAAATCCACTTTCTGGTCAGTGCTTTTTGGATTCCTCAGACACATTGATTACATTGACTTACAGGTGATAGTAGGTATATTTTACTTTCATCCTGTTGTAATCATAAACATATTTATTACTGTGGAATATTCCTTCATAGTCCTTAACTGTTGGATAAACAAAAGAAGAAAAAAACTCTAAGAACAAATTAAATCTGGGGTAGAATTCTTAAGTTATTTATTCTCCTTAAGATAATTTTCTTTATCACAGTGACAGGCACATTTTGCTTGCTACTGAAAGTAAGCTACAGGAAGTCACATGAAGAGTCACAACACACGCAGAACTTAAGATGCAGAGAGTTTGTTTAGTAAATTTCCTCAATAGATATTCTAATTAATTGGCATGTATGTCTACGTGCCTGTTGAATCTTATAGCTGTTCCCATAAACAAGTTTACCAACATATGGTGTATGCCACAAAACTTCGTGTTTGGCACACACTCCTGAGTCCCTAAGAATCCTGAAGAAAAATTTATATATTGACAGTCAATTACAATGAGTTTACTTGGAAATACCCTTCATTTATAAGTTTATACCACCATGAAGCACATTTTTGCATGAAATTTTCAGTCCATGCGCTTTTCACATGAATAAACAAAACCCTCTCTTTGTCTGTGAATTGAAACTCACTATTACTACTCTAGTACAATGCCTGACAAGCGAACAGTTTTGTAATTATCAACTGACTGGATTGCTGATACATTTTCCAGGTCAGAAAGATTTGAAACTCTGTTATTAGAAAATCTATTTTACAATACATGTAGAGCTTCCAAAACAAAGTTATCCTCAGGGTAAAACAAGACTTTTATTAAGGTGATTTAAAGATGAATTAAACAAGAAATTGTTTGATGAAAATTAAAAAACAAAACAAAATCTAAGACAGTGTTAGTGAAATACTCTTTGTAACATGTATAAACAAGGCAAGTTTTACCCTTGCATGAATCTTCCAATGTGGTTTTATAGGGGAGGAATATGTCAACAGTAAAATAACACAATCATGTAGCCAGTAGTCTCCCAGGAATTATAACATGATATTAAATGAACACCGTTTAATGTATGAAATGATGCTTAGACTCATATATACATAAAATAACCCTAAGTAAAATAACAAAACCAGTCATAGATATATTTACCAAATTACAGCCACTGTAAGGTCAGCAATTTCCCCAGGACTCCTGGGCCCTTCTCTGAGTCCTTGGGGAGTGACCTCTGTGATTCCTTAAGTACTTTTGACTCCCACCAAGCATGTTGAGGTCATCCACAATAAACTATCTCTAAAATTAAAAATTCATTTACATCTGAATCTGCCTTCATCTCTACAATGTTGACAAAACATCCCTCTCTTTTAAGACAAATCTCCCCACTGTTCTTGATCTCTTCTTATTCATATATATTAATCTACAGCCTCGTTTATTTTCTATGTCAGCGATAATTTCAATGTCCCCCTTTTCACTATTTCATTTCTTGCTTTAGCATCTAAACTTTCTTACTCTTTCAAAACTGGTAATCACCCAGGTCCTGTCTCCTCTACTCACTTTATAGACTTTCCAAGGATGGCATTCTCCTTGCCCATGTTCAGCCCCTACCTGATAAATTTATTTGCTGACAAATTCCAGTCTAGTAGCTGGATCTAAAGACCCCTTAGGTCAACCACCTGCAGAATATCCCCTTTCTCTTGGATGATTCACAGGCATGTCATACTCAATGTTTCCAAAACACAATTTATAACTCTTCCCTAAAACCCTATTTTTCTCCCTGAATTTTCTATGTTGGTAAATGCAGTCCAACAAGCTTTAAACAAGGAAGTAATTCCCCATATGTGCCTTTTCTTTTACCTCCTTTCCATTAGGAATGAAGTTCTGTCCATCCCACCACTTAAGTCTTACATCTGCTTTTACATTATTGCCATTGTCTTGATCATCTGCACTAATTAGTCTTCTAGCTTGTGTCTCCACATCTAGTCTTAACCCTCTAAAGCATGTGCTCTACATTGCTGTCCATAATATATTTAGAAAAATTGCAATTCTGATAATCTTATTTCCTGTTCTTAAACCCTCTGATACCTGCTCATTCTATGGAAAATAAAGAGTAAACTTATGCACCTGATGAATGACACTCTATATACTTTGGTCTCTGACTTAATCTCTAGCTCATTTTTTAAGAAGGACCCCCCCCCCAAAATCAAGCTAGTTTATGCCTTTATGTTATTTTCCCAGTGATCCTATACAAAGACAATGTGGCAGAAACAACCACTTGGCTACCAAAATATCTGCTTCCTCTTCTCTAGCACAGAGTTATCCCTGGGAAATCACCCTGCATTTAGATTGACCATGTCATAGGACTCACCAATGGGTTGGAAATGAAATTGGCTGCATGCCAGTTTTGAGTCAGATCATTAAATGCCCACTGTGCCTTCTCTATGCTCTTCCTCTTTCCCTGCCCAGATGCAGGGAACAATGCATTCCTAGGGGAAGGCAAAGCCATAAGGGGAGAGAAGCCTGACTTCTGAGAATCTGCGTGGAGAAAACTGCCTGCGAACAAGGAATCATCCATGACGGACTGTTAGTTGAGGCAGATATAAATATCTGTTGTGATAGACCGCTAACATGTTATGCTACATTTATTACAACAGTTAGAGTAACCCTAATAATACAGGAGACAAAATGAATCAAGTAAAACAGAATCCCTGGCATTCAGGAGCTCAGTTTAGTTGTATAACACTTCCACATAATGTTAGTCAATATAATTTCTAATAGTTGTATAATATTACACTTAGAGTACAGATCACCATTTATTCATTCTCTTAATATCAGACATTTCATTTCTAACTTTTCACAATGACACAAAACAATGATTAATAGCTTTGAGTATATAATTTGTTTCTTTTTCTATGTTATTTCCATAGTCTAAAACTGCCTTGAATAAAATTGCTGACCGAAGGTTAAAAGATTTAGATGAATTTTGAAATTAGGTTTGATCCACTATAAAAGCCTGACTCAGGAACATATCTCTGAGTTGGAAGGGTAACTGATTCTAGGAGGTTGGCTTTTTAAAGACTGTACCATTGATATACAACATTAAAGAACCATTTTTATTTAATGAAATAAAAATTATTTGTGGCATTTTAAAATTCAAGCCATAGTATCTCCTATACTATATGAGATATATTAAAAAACCTTCTATTTACTGAAACAAACCCAAGTCATTTTCATAATAATTATCTTTTAGGTAGGAAAAAATTATTAAGCTCAATACTCTTGATCAGTTATGTTATAACAGAGTTGATCCATGGTTTGGGGTTAAGAAAGTGATTTTGCCCTAACACTTGTTATAAAAGGTTTGCCACAATCAATACATATAAATACGAAACAGTTTTCCAATGCGCCATTTAGAGGCCAGGGAGTAGTAGATTTTCTTGCAATATCTGAATTTACTATGATATTCACTAAAGTCAAATAAAGCTGACAAGTGAGATTCTAAAATTTCCAAGAAATAACCACAGCTTTATGAAGTAACATTATTTTGTCTCTTCTCACTTCTAAGATCTAGTTGATATAAAGAGACCAACACACTATAGAAATGTAATAATACTAGTATGTAAATATTTCATATCTCTTTGAAAAACACTGCCTTTTATTTTTTTTCTTTTATTTTTTCTGGCAAACTAATTTAAAGGATTTGAAATAATTATTTACAATTACAGACTTAAATTTGAAGATCTGATAAAGATATTTTGATCTCTGATTGTGGTCTACTATTATAATACAATACCAACAGTATCCAGATAGTTTTACTTTTTGATCTAATGTACTTTTATCATAAGATTGTGAACAGCAGTTCCAGGTGCACAGAAGTTCATGATGGAGGTGAACTCCTAGCTGACTTTCAAATGCAGTGATAATCAAGGTGGGTAAACTCTGCTCTTCATCCCACCTGATACTTCTGGATTCATGTGTTGATTTATGCCAGCTCAATCTTCTGACTTTTCATCACGATGTTCGATAGACAGAACCTTCATTATGAACTATAGTTTTCCCTATCATTATATGAAACACAAGTTAAGTAAGCTTTCGTCAAACAGCAGTGATTGCTTTCAAGTTCCTGAACATGCTGGTGTGGTAAGCTTGATGAGAAGGACTGATTTATCACTTTTAACTAGATTCTTAATCTGCAAATCAATAAAAATGTTACACTTCAGCAGTGGTACAGGGTGAATGACTCACCCTTGAAAGCAGATTGAAGCGATGCTGCCTCTCCACCTTACTTTAATACACTTAGACTGCAACTGTGAATTTTTTCCTGTTTGCTTGGATTACTTGCTAAACTCCAGTGCTTGAGAGTGCCTGAAATCAGCTTGGTTTCTCCATAAATCATCAGGGAGAGAATGTTAATCTACTACGAGTGTTATTTTAACACTGTTGTTTCTTTGTTGTTAATCTACTATGAGTGTTATTTTAACACTTCTGTTTCTTCGTTATGTGTAATGAGAACACTAAAACACTCTATAGCTGGCTAAGTAAATAAATAAATTAATAAATAAAAGGTGCAAACACGCAGGGCATGGCCATCACATTTGGAAGAGACATGCAGAGAACATTTTGTACCAGGGTGGCACACAGTGTTTCTTGGGTTCAGGATTAGTAAAAATTTTGTGAGTTTAAATATTGGGCAGTTAGCTTGGTAAAGCCTACCAAACAATGAAATTAAAACACAAGGACTCAGTTCCCCACTGTCATCTACTCTCCATACTTAAATAAGGATGCAGTAGATTTTAAATACCTCTTCTTCAGCAAACCTCTTAGGTAGCTTGGAGGTCTGTCATTCAGTGCTCAGTAATTCCAGAAAGGAGCCACAACAATCATCAAATAATCCTTAGAATTTTTCTAGCATTAGTGATAATTAAGACAAGAAAATAAAACACACACAGCAATTTTCTGTATAACATAAGCATTTTGTGATTATTTACATTTGACAAACCTGTAATAATTTTTTAAACAATTGAATTCAGTAACTGCATGGTTTTTGAAGTCCTTAAACAAAAAGACCATGGTGGTATTTCCACTTCAATTATATTGCTGATACTAAAAAGGGCAGTTCCCAATTACAGCAGGTGAGAAATCTATCTTTGACTTTTGAAAGCTTTTGAGAAAGTGTCCATATATTTATCCAAATAATAAAGTTTCATTTGAAACAGAATAGAAATTGACTAAAATTTAGATAAATAGGATTTCTTATTTTCTTTATTTTGAAAAGTGCTACATTTAGGCTGGATTTCAAGAAGCCATATTGCCAAAGAGGGTAGGATTGGGGGTGGGAAGTGGGGATGGGTGGTGGGGAATGTTGAAGGGAGAATGGAGACAACTGTACTTGAACAACAATAAAATAAATAAATAAGGAAGCCATACTGTCTTTTTCTTTCTTTTTCCTTCTTTTCCCCAAGTCATTAAAATGGCCACTTCTTAGTGATCTACTTTTCTTCACCCACATATCAGTGTCCATAGACAATGTGGGAAAAAGTTGAGGTGAGATTGCATACTGTATTCTTACTTAAAAGCTATGTTTGTCGAGAGCCTGTCCAGTGGGAGATGAAACTTATATTTAAAGAATTAAGTCTATTGACGAGAACCTCCATTTAAAAATATATCACCCATCTAATGATTAAAATAAAATAGGGATAAAAGCAGAAGAAAACAATCAAACCTTGTTACAAATGTTTGGTTAGTTTTCCTAGCCCCGTCAGGGACATCTTCAATACACACTGAGGGATGCCGCCATCGTTACCTTTCACACATGACCTTCCTGACTTTATTACAGCCCATGGACTGAGGAGAACTTCCTGGGGACCAATGAGCAAGTGTAACTCCAGACCACATACATGCATTTGATTTATCCTTGTATGTTCAGGTCATAGCACGGTGGTAGATATGTAGTGATTACTAACTATAGTGCTTTTAAAAAATTCATAGTGTAAAATCTCTTTTGAAAATATTTTCAAAATGTGGAAGTATAAATGTTCATGTATATAAACACAATATATGGGCTAGAAGATATGCCACAAAGAGTTTACTATAAGGCTTAAGAAGGAGTTTGTGCCACTTATTGACCCTAAGAAGATAGCCAAAGCATAGAGACTTAAATTTCTCATATTTTATCATTCATCTTCTTAGTCCAGTCAGCATTCCAAGGAAACATTTTCATCATACATCACATCCTTTTACCTATAAGGTTTTCTGCTATTATGTTACTTGACTTCACATTTTTGAGGAGTCACGGGAAGGTTCCTGTTTCTCTTCAACTATCCATATTTTAATTAGACTGAGAAGTTTTATTTTGTTCAAAAGCCAGATATATTCTATCTAAATGATTTAAACAGGTTTCCCATTTAAACAAGAAAGTAGAGAGGCACTTCACACCTTTAATACCTGTTAATTAACAAGATGGGCCATGACTCTTCAAGAAATTCAAACCACTGATTATAACCTGTATGAAAAATATTTTGTAATAATTCCTAAGAGCACAATGTTGAGTTACACATTAACCGCACTTCATTCATTAGACATCTTCTTGTGAAAACTTGTATGAAATGTTTTTTCCCCATAATTCTGATTATAGATGGCATATATACCATTTGCACCCTGAAGAAATTTAAAGCATATATCTAAAGCTCAGAGTTCACTGAAATATTCTGTTTTTGTTACAATGAAATCTGAATATTTGATTCTTTCATAAAATCACAGTTAAAAATAAAATATAATGGTTAAAATCTTTAGCTCTACAGCTTTCACATTTCATTTTTCCAGTATTTAGTAGTGATATGGCATTAGCAAAGTATTTTCTCTTTCTCAGTTTATGTGTTTGTACAATAGGAATAATAGTGGGGTCTCTCTCATGTATTTGTTAAGAGGATTAAATGAAATAATTCATGTAAGGTGCTTAGCACACAGTAAATGCTTCATATACACCATCTATTTTACTAACTATATGGTAATAGCTAATTAACTTGGTTTTGATTGAGACACTTCACTTCCCTTACTAAAATATACATTAACCCATCATCTAATATTTGTTGGCCTGTCACTCTGGTATGTATTGTAGTTTCAAAATTATTTGCCATGAAGAATTATCCAATCCTTGTAAATTCTGGCTTCTTAAGGCATGGATAGTTAGGCAGCTATTTTAATTATGCAAGTCTCCAAAGGTAGAGACAAATTCCTAAGTTGGAAAATGGACATGCTTCTGAGTTCAATCAACAAATGGTATGAATGATACTATATAGCTTAAAGATGTTTTAAAATATTGTGCACCAGTAAGAATCCTACGGCTTTCATCAATGAAATCTGTGGCCTTCATATACTACTAGAATTCAAAATGATAAAAGTTACTAGTTACTAGGTGTTTATTTTGGGCCAGAGATTATGCTAATGCTTTATGTACATGGCTGCATTTAATGAACAGTTTCCCTATGAGAAGAGTGTAATTATTATTTTACAAACAAGAAAGTTAAAGTCCATAGAGCGTAAATAATATACTTCCAAGGCACAAGCTGGTGGCAAAAGCTGCAAGTTGATGGTAGTTGATAATTTGGACATGTCACTGTGCCATGCTACCTCTCAAACACCTGTCCTTATGAAAGAGTCCATGCTGGTGTCATCTTGCACGGTCGGCATATGTACAAGTCTACAACAGCAGAGGTTTCTGAGTCACACATTTGCCTGGCAGGACCTCAGCCATGTGACTTGGGTCACTGCTCTGTTTTATTCAGTGAGTAAATCTGTACATAGCTAAGTGAACACTGTAGGTTCTTGGTGTTAGAGAATTTACCATTTATGGCTTTAATTATTTTTATGTAGCTTCCAAGGGTTCACAGACTCTATTAATTTGTAATTTGGTGAGGTAGCAATTTGAATATGTACTGCCATAACAGTATGTGACTCATTTAGAAAGTGTGGAGACCTAACTGAAACTGTGTCTGCATTTCTACATATTATTTTACAGTATTTCTGTGCACAGTTTACTTACACAAAGTAATTTTTAACAAGTTCTATTATGCTAGATCTTTTAATAGAAAAATCACTCTGTCAAGAAAACAAATTACTAAAGTGGGTCTGAAAGAAGCACTCACATTTTTCAGTTACCCTTGACTGTGTTTTTTTAAAACATTTTGTTATTTTGAATATATTTGAATGTATCATTCTTATGAAGCTGTTAGTGTATCATAGATCAAGATTTGAGTAAGATTGTTGTAATTATACCATTCAAATGGTTACTCTGTTAACAAAATGAGGAATGATAATCTGTTTCATTTGAAAAGAGGAGAAAACCATACATGGTTAATCAAATCAATAATAAAACAATCCTTTCAAACTACAATGAGATTTACAGTTTATATGTGTGTGTGCATGTATGTTTAAATTTATCATTTAATTTCATTCTTGATACAGCCATGTGAGATAGGGGAAATTATAATCATCCTAACTTTGAAGGTGGAAATAAATGAGACTGAAAGGAGGTAAGTAACATGCCCAATGCTGATAAATTAAATCTGATTCAGATCACGTTATCTAACTCCAAATTCTATGCTTTCAGCTTAACGATTTACTTTACTAAGATTCGTTTTAAAGATTGTAACTAGTATTGACATTCGAAACCAAACTGAGAACCACTGCACGACTCCTATCTTACCCAAATCTACTTTGTTAATACTAATGATAGTGGTGACTATGAAGACATCTGAGTTCACGTTAACAATCCCATATGCATTTTATTAAGTGAATCTCTCAGTAACTCTAATGTAATAATTAGGGCTCAGGAAAATGAAGCACAGAGAAAGTATGTCCTGCTGAAGGCAAAGAGATGAGTCTATTTAGGAAGCCATATCTTTTAGCTCTGGATAATGTGATCTTTCCACTCCAAGTATCTCTTTACTGATAATAATAATATCTAACAATTTATTTGGCTAAAAGAAAATGGGCTAGGTTATATAGTTCTAAAATTATATGTGCATTAAAAGCATTTTTAGTGGTTAGAAAATTAAAAATACCCTCAAAGTATAATGAAAACCTTAAAATAATATTTGCCATGCATATAGTTTTACCTTTTGCTCATTTTATTAATTAAGAAACTGAGATTCAGGGAGACTGAGCAATTTTCCTAAGACTGCAAAACTAAAAAGGAAGAAAATCAAGATTAGAAAGCACACATCTGGAACTTTAATCATCTAAATATAAAATCAAGAAAAACTTTAAGGAGGATATAAGTTATTATAAAAGCAAAGTTTGAAAAATGGGAAAAACATAAAAGCATTGGAAGTACTAAAAAAGTGCAATGGTGAGATAAAGACAAAATGAATCTTGAAACAAATTGAAAAATAAATGCTTGGCAGCAGGGAGTAGGAGAACCTAAAGGATAAATATGTAAGCATCTCAAAAGGTAGAGAACATAACAAAACTATTTTTCATTAGTGATTGACTTGAAAACCCTGTTCCTTCTTACAAAGATGTAAAGACATCGAGCCATTGGTTTAAAAGGAGTTAACAGATCTCCAAAATATAGAAAGAACTCCCATGACTCCACTCCAGAAAGATAAACAATCCAATTAAAAAATGGGCAAAAAACCTGAACATACACTTCTCCAAAGAGGACATACAGTGGGCCCAGAGACATATGAAAAGATGCTCAGCATCACTAGCCATCACAGAAATGCAAATTAAAACCACAATGAGATACCACTTGACACCAGTGAGAATGGCCATCATAAACAAAGCAACAAGCAACAAGTGTTGGAGAGGATGTGGAGAAAAGGGAACCCTAGTATACTGTTGGTGGGAATGCAGACTGGTGCAGCCACTGTGGAAAACAGTATGGAATTTCCTCAGAAAGCTAAGAATGGAACTGCCTTTTGACCCTGCAATTCCACTGCCAGGATTATATCCTAAGAACCCTGAAACACCAATCCAAAAGAACCTATGCACCCCAATGTTCATAGCAGCACAATTTACAATAGCCAAATGCTGGAAGCAACCTAAGTGCCCATCAGTAAATGAATGGATCAAAAACCTATGGTTCATTTACATGATGAAATACTACACAGCAGAAAGAAAGAAGGAGCTCCTACCCTTTGCAACAACTGGAGAGCATTATGCTAAGTAAAATAAGCCATGTGGTGAAAGACAAATGCAATATGATCTCACCTATAAGTGGAATGTAGTCAATAAAACAAACAAGCAAGTAAAATATAACCAGAGACATTGAAATTAAGAACAAACTGACAGTAACCAGAGGGGAGGTGGGAGGGGATAATGGGAGAAAAGGGGGAAAGGGCTTTCAGGAACACATGGACAAGAGAACACATGGACAAAACCAAGGGGGGATGGGAGCAGGGGAGGGGGGTGTGGTTGGCTGGGGTGGGGAGAAGTGGTGGGGGGAAATGCAGACAACTGTCCTTGAACAATAAAAAAGAAAAAAGAAAAAACAAAGGCATTAATAGCCATGAGCAGCCCCATTTCATCCCAGAAACTAATTACCTTTGCAAAACGGCCTGTTACCAAGTAGCAGTGGCTTAGTCACAATTAAGTTGCGAGGGGTACATGGCTTTGAGAATAAGTCACAAAGCTAAATGGATAAAGTAAAAGGGACTGACTGGCCCTGTGTTTACTGGAGATGTCAATTTATTTTAAAGCATGAAGTTATTCTGCAGTTTAAATTATTAAACACTTGGCATAGACTCATTTATGTTGAGTAGGAGCAAAAAGATTAAAAAAGAAGTTCCACATGAACACAGCAAGAATGTAAATTAAGTCTGCCTGTAGCAGAGTCCCTCAGTGCTACTTCTTTAGGAATATGCCCTGTTCTAGTCTATTTTTCTTGATAAGCAATCAGAGTATTAAACATGCTTGCTATAGAATCTAAAGTAACCATAATGGAAACAGTTATTTGACTTTTCTCCAGTAATTATTTTTCCATCTTGCCTTTTCTTATTAAATCATTTATATTTGTAGGACAATCCAAGAAACTAAATGGTAAATCTATGTTTTCACAGACATTTGGAAGAATTGCATGAAAATATATGTAGCAAACCACAGAATCTGAAATAAAATACTTTAAAATACCCATATCCATGATGAATAGTAATGATACCTTGTATTTATTCTAGTTTTGTTTCTATTGCAAGAGGTTTACTTTAAGACTAGGCAGAAAATGGGAAACTTGGATAATAATAATAGTAATTTCTGTGGCTGTGTAAGAAAAGAGTTCAAGAGTAGTCTTATTTTTTCCAACAGAATATTATATTTCAATTGACTTTTTACATCATAGAATGTATGCTAGTATGAATATACTTTGTAGTTCACACTGAGTCAAAATAATTCTATTTTGGTGATCCTATGTAATATTACTCAAAAGTGTATGAATTTTAGATTAAGTGAATGTGATTCCAACATGACCAACAAAAATGAAGAAATTAGAAAAAATAATTGAGTTTTTAAAATTTAATTTTTATGTTCTATTTACTAGAACTAATTATAAATAGGTAGAATGATAAAATTTTGAGGAGGGAGGAATGCTACCAAAGAATAAAATGTAGGATGATACATACTAAAGTTTTCTATATTCAGATGGTAAATAGAAAGATATTCCATTAATGTAAACCATTCTTAGATATATTATTCTACTAATTTTCATTAGGCTCTTCATGATACAGCCAGCTTAATGCATTTTAATGTAAAAAAACTTTGCATTCATATTCTAATTATATTTCTTCAAACTAAATTTCTGTTCTGTGTTCCAGATACTTGAACATATCTTTGACTTTACACCTGCAATTTAAACATGTGGTTTCGCTATTGAAATACCAGGGCAAATTATGAGCAAAACTTGTTCAAATTTTATTTTTCATCACTTTGGCTAAAGTGAGGAGGGTTAAGGGTAAACATTGACACTATGAGGACAACACACATTTTTTCTTTCTCTTTTTGTTTTTTTAGACCATTCATTCCTCAGGTAATAATAAACAGTGGCTCAGGGAAAAAATAGCTACCCTCTTCCTAAACCACCCCCAATTGCGCAAGAAAAGTCTCTCAACCATACCAGATAACAAGAGGAAGAGTTCTCTCTGCTGGAATTATAGAGGCAGAATAACAAGGCTGGCTACTTACTCTTTGTTTGCAAGTTCATGCCAAGAAATATCTCTACTTCTCCCAAAGAAAAGATTCATTTATTGATGAAAGTTTATTTTCCCTCATCTTTTCACACCTATGATTTTTTACTTTATTAATGGTAGGAGAACCTAGATTTCATGTCCTTCATGCTGAGATAACAGTAGATAGTAGATTATATCCATAAAAAATATTCTGCATGATGGCATTGGGGTTTAACTAAAATAATTTAATACATTGCAATTTACTAACAATAGTTGCTATTCTCTGCCTGACTATACCTAAGCCAAAAAATGTGGGTAAGTAAAGGCAAAGTCCCTCAGCTCAACCCCACAGGCTGTTTGTTTTCAAATAAAACAACAAACAAGCAAATAAAACAACAATTCTTCCATCTTTCATGAGAGAATGAGAAAATATGAAGCAAGAGGGAGTGTGGCTAAATGATACTTATCATGTGACTTCTGCAACGAACTGGATAGTGTGCAGTGTCCCACTCTGAGTTAGAGGCTTGGTCCTTGGTAGCTGTTTCATCTTCTAAAACAACTTTGTGTTTCAGGCTAAAGCTTTATTAATACAGCTTAATGTATACCTTCTATTCCCAAACCATTTTTCTAAAAAAAAAAAAAAAAAAAAATTCCATTTCTAGGAGGAACTATACTATCCAGTGGGGTGAAAATTTATTTCTCCCCACCTGCTCTAGACATTACAAACTTTTTATCAGTGAAATCAAGTACAGTAGCCTTTGGTGATTTATATTCTACACATGTAATTGAAATAATGACTTCATATACAGCAATTTTAATGTATGGCCATATTAAGGAGAAAACATGTATTCAATATGAAAACTAATAGTCAAATGGTAAATACAATATAATATTATTAAATATTTGTTCAGTACATCTTTACTCTTTAAATATAAATGCATGTTAAGGCTATTAATAATACATATTGATCCATTTTTATTACATTTTGACAAGAAATTAATTTTGCCCTAGTATAATCAATACCCTTAAATGGAACCAAACTCATATATGGTATTGATTTCAATGGAGGGAAAAGTCATTACATTTTTGCTTAGGGGAAAAAGTATAATTATCCATAACCTGAATTTTGAAAAATTCTAATTTAGTTTTTTCTAGAAAGAGATGTGTGGGTATTTTAGCAATATTGATTTATAGAAAATCTCAAACAGAATCATTTTTGGAGGTGCACTTTAAAAAAATTTTTGATTTCCTTGTAACAATTAATGGAGAGTTCTGCCTACACTAGGCACTAAGTAAATGTTCGTGAATGGAATACATCAGGTCACTGGGTGGCATGGAATGGATGACCTGGCCAAGCTGGCTGAGATGCCAATCTAAGGAATCATGAAGACCAGGATCTGGGCTGGAATGCTGTCATGTATGAGACAGCTCTATGGACAAATTGGTCTGTTTCTCCCATGACCACAAGATATTCCTTTATGTATGTTCTGTTTCTGTCTTCCCAACATGAGCTTCTATATGGTTGCTTCTCCATTATAAGTAGTTCACATCTGGCTTTGCTTAACCATTTCTTAGGCTCTATATTTTACAGCAATCTTGATGTATCCTGTCCTCCTCTACCCTGCTTCCAACTGATGAGTTTTCTATTTTATAATTAAATATTTCTCAAATAGTAACATCATTGCCTGACTTTGTTTGTTTGTTTGTTTGTAATTCATAGGTCATGGTCATTGGCAGGGGCACCCATAGTAGATTTATTTCCTTGGATTACATGCCTGCCTAATCCCATCAGTCGGAGGAGTAGAGCACCTGCTTTGTCAGAAGAGCTCCCTTAAAAGGGAGTGCTGTTCAAACAGGCAGTATAAGGTCTCTCAGGAGAGAAAACAACTATAGATTGATATCTGGTCATTAATAGGGGTATGCTTTACAAATCAGAAAACATGGGATTCTTCCTAAGACTTTTAACTGAAGCAAATAACCATGGCTATCCAACACATGTCAATAACTTTCATAGAATAGAATTCTATGCCTGTTCCCCACTTCACACCGTTTAAACACTTAACTGTCAGTCACTGAATCAAATCATCTCAAACAAGTAAGAAGAGGGACACAGCACAGGAAGCATGCACAATAAGGGCTGTGCTATGGTTTGGGAGATCATCCATCAGGTTGGACATGTAGAATAATTAGTTTATTTTGATATGCTCAATCTTGTAGCAACTTCTCCTGGGGAAACCAGAGGGAGAGTTTAAGGAAAATTAATATGACCTTTAGTTGTTGCTTAGAGAACAACTCCCCTTCTTTTTTGTCTACCAATGGAGGGTATAAAAGGCTATGCTAATTATATATTTGTTCCCTCTCTGTGGAGTTTGCCTGACAGCTAGTCTGTTCACATGTAGAGATCAGGAGGTTTAGTAAAGAAAACAACAGAGAGCAATTTGCAGAGGAATAAGTTCATGCTAAAAACTAGTGGATATCTTTCATATCAATCTTTTATTTGTTCTTCTTTGTCTGGGATGACGAAAGCCATTTAGGCAGATGGGAAGAGGGTCAGAGTGTAATTAATTCCAGAAATAGTAGGTAAAGTATGTTTATTTGTTTTTCATATGCACACACAAACATTCACAATGCAGATGGCTAGAAGTATTTATTCCTCAAACAGGTTGATCTATATGCCACCTAGTATATTCTTTTATCTAATTGCTATCAATAACTGAAAATAACCACATAATGTATTGAAATGAATATGCAAAAACAGATACCTATTACCACTCTGTACCAAATATAGAAAATAAATGCCATTGTAAAGGGAAGAAAATGTGTTTTGTTTGTGTTGGATATGAAATCAAAATAAGAAAATAAAAAAATAAGAAAAAAAAAACTTCATTTATACTGAGCCTGGGAGTCATTCTTCAGGACGACATTCAGTATTTTTTAGCAATGCTAAGGATAGAAACAACCAGCTCTTGAACTTTGAATTGGTTCACAGCTGTGCATATTCTGAGATGGAAATATGGGAATACATTTGTACCAAGGAAGGGATTTTTTTGGGGGGTAGGTGAAGGGGGTAGTTGCAGTGAGGTAGTTGTGTAATTAAACCCAACTTGCCGTAAGTTAAATAAATTACATGTGGAAATTCAATTCCTGGTATTTTCATTGGCTGGGTACACGTACTAGATTTCTAAAAAGAACACTTAATATTTTTCAAACGTTTCATGGTAAGGAAGCAAAAGTGACCTAAAGTGATTTTTTGATATTTTTCTATCATAAAAGTCTGAATAAGACACCAAATCATTGCAACATGATGCCCTTCAAGCACTTATTAAATGTGCGTGTTCTTAGGAAGGGACATAAAAGAAGACCACATTTCTGGCTACCAAGATGTTTACAATATACTTGGGCAGGCAAGATTAGCACATCCGAAAGAGAGATGATATAGAATATGCAGATAATCAGAAGAGAAAGATTAATGGGGCTGAAATAATAAGAAAAGGCTTGATAGACAAGAGAGAATAAAGGCTTGAAATAGTGATGTAAGGTAACACAAAGGCAGAAAGAAGGCATTTTAGGGGCATGTGTACATAAAATCCACAGAGCAGGAATGTGAGCGGGTGTGGAGGAAGGGAAGAGGATGGAGTAAAGACAGGAAATTGTTTAGAAGAGATTAAGAAATATGACCCAGCAGAAACTGAGGTGTCCCGTTGGATTGTCTGGAGAAAGCTACAAGAACAGTTCTGGTTCTACAATACATAGGCTACTTGGAAACCAGGAGGTCTGTATGAAATTCTGCAATGCAATTGTAAGTGGGCATATGTTGAGGGAAGATGAGGGTGGGGGAGCAGAACTTGTCACACAGTTAAAAAGCACTAGCTGGTTAATGTAAAGGAAATCCAGGACTTGATTCCAACTGTCTGACCAACATGCTATATAATGTAAATATGTCCCTTGATTTATTGACTTTGTTTACAGACAGTTGATGGATACTTCCAATTCTAATATTTACAACTATATGTTTATATATTCATATGGTATCAAAAACAAAACTAAAGACAAACACTAAGTTGCTGATATGGCTAAAAAATAAGTAAGGTAATTAAGACAATTAGAAATTCTAATGAATTTGCCACCTGTATCTTTAAAATAACACATAAAATTTAGATACCTGAGCATCAATAGTGAAGGGGAGAAAATGTTGATAAACTAGAATATTTCAAAGTCCTTTCCATCCTCTAAGTCAGAGGTCCCCAATCTTTTTGGCACCAAGGACTGGTTTCATGGAAGACAATTTTTCCACGGACTGGGTTGGGTGGGGGGATGATTCAAGCACATTACATTCAAGCTCAGGACCTGCTGTATGGCCCCGTTCCTAACAGGCCACAGACTGGTACCTCCTGAGACCTGGAGGTTGGGGACCCCTGCTCTAAATTGTTTATTCCAACAGATGAGAACCTCTGCAAGAAGGAGGGACTGGGACTAAGGCAGTCAGGCTCCTAACAGTGCCTGGCCCACAGCAAATGCTTAACCCGGTCGGAGTTGAGAAAGTACATCTAACTGTGTATGCCCATAATGTATATTTTGATTTAAGTTTCATTCATGTTTTAAAAATTTATTAAAAGCTCACTCCAAGAAGATAATTTAATAATGATTCTTAAAAATATAACAGCCATAATTACAGTAGTAGCTTACTTGAAGAACCTACAATTAAGACAGCCCATATACAAATTAACCAAGAAATGCAAGGCACATTTGTGGAACCAATCAAATAAATGTTTATGGTGAGTGTGAGTAATAATCTGGCAATCAGCCTTGTGGGGAAGGACACAGTGAGTGCTAATCCAGTTCACAACTGCTATTTTGTTTGCTATAGTCTTGTGAGTTTCTTGTTAGCTTTTCAGGTGTTTGGGCTACCCATCCTATGGGTGAAAGTCTCAAAAGTTTGGGTGCTAAATGTGGGATTCAAATGCTTCACTCCTTAGAGAGGTGCTAGGAGTTGGCCGTTCCCTCCTGATTGTATGACACTGAACCGGTGGTGGGCTTCGAAAGCAACTGTGTGTCCCAGGCTTTCCTAGCAGTTCTGTTCTGGGTATTTTCTCAGTGTGGAGGAGGTGCTCAGTTGGTTTCTGAGTTTCTTTCAGAACTAATTGTTCCATGTGTAGCTGCTGTACATGGGTGTGTCCCTGGGAGGAGGGAGTTCAGAGTATAACTAGGTTGCCACCATGTCTGACCTCTCTTCTTGGATATGTTTGTTCACAATTGCAGAGAAAATGCAAATTTTTGAAGATACTTTTAGGATAAGTAAATGACACTAGGTGAGAAATCAAGATAAGATGCCTATCAATATGGCATATGTGTCAAAAAGTAGTCATAATAATTTTTAAAGAAATACTTGTGAAGGTAGAATAACTGGAAAATTGGAAGTAATCTTATGATTCATCTAAACAATGAGGAAAAAGAATCTTTTTTAGTATGAGGGGGATAAATGGTAGTGGAAAAAACACAATAAAAATAAACTATAAGAAAATGATAACCACACTAGTCTATACATTTTTAAAACATGCTCATCTTGTAGTCAACTGCAGTTTCTAGACTAATATTAATATTCCCTACATATAAAAAAGTTGCATCAACTGAAAATTTGGTTTCTGCCTCATATTCTGGTTTAGCTTTGCTATTTTAGACTCAAATAAGCAGTTTGAAAAGCCTTAAAAAGTCATTGTCATTCCTGATTGCAGTTCATATTAAATTACATGTACAATTTCTTTCCCATTGAATTCCTCATCACCAATCTGACCATTCCTCCATAGGTAGACTTTTTAGTGAAGGATAAATTCTGAATATTAATACCAGAAGATTGGAATTAGAACAAAGGCCAAGATGTAAGGCAATTTTGGAATCCATTGTTAAGTTCTTCTAGCTTTATAGTAATAGAAATTATTCTCTATTATGTATTTTTATGGATAAACAGTCTATTCACAATAGATTGCAACAAACTCATCTTGTCACTTGTTATATTTAAGATATTTTTCTACTAAGTCTTCTTGAATTGGTCTTCCTTGGAATAGTTTCTTCAATATGGTATTTATTTTAAATTAAATAGTCAATGCAGAGGCCTTAGGCATTTAACATAAAGTGAAATAATAAATTATTTTGACTGAAAGTTATGCATGGCAATCACATATTCAGTGTTTCTTTTACTTTGTTATCCCTCCCTCATTAATTTTTAGCATAAAAAACACAGAGGTGAATTGGATTTTGCAGACACCTTAATTCATTTTTTTTTTTAGAAATCAGAACCCAGAAATTTCTAAAAAGTAGATCATTAAATTTGAAGGCAAATTGGAGTTTTGTGACAGAAAATGCAACTCAGTGTCCAATAATATCTAATGTGTCCAAATCCATATTAACTAGAGTGTTATAATATTTGATAATATTAATAAGACATCCTACAAACTTGGGTAAAATCCCTTTCATAAAAAAGTATGATAAACCAATGAATTTGGAAATATAGGGAAAATGCAGAAACTCAAAACCAAGAAATTGAAGAGAAGACTCACAAATTTAAGTCTAGAGAGCTACTTGTAATCAGGTTTGAAATTTCAAGTAGTATATAGAAAAGATATAAATGTCATAGTAATTTCATTTTCTAAGTTTTCAGTAGGAGAATGCACATATAAAAAACACATTAAAGATATCACACACCCATACATTTTCTTTGAATTCCATTATCACAGAAGGGTAAAGATAAAACCTCTGTAACTTCTTTATTAGAGAAACTAAGTCAGGGTTTTGATGTATCTTTCCTCCAGAGAGATTTACAAATGTCTGGCTTTAATGTTTTTCTGGAAAGAATATGAAAATGTTGGTCATAGAGACATGAAAATAACACATATATTATTTCAAGGGCAGAATCCCCTGCTCATGTGCTCTGGTCCTTGGAAAAGGATGTCACTCTATCAACTTTTGGACTCCTAACAAGGAACTGTGGATAATAAACTTTTCACAGGGAATATGGCCTGAGTTTTTTCACCTTGCCCTTGGAGTCCATACAGGTGATGATGGTAGATAGGCTGGCTACATAGTTCTTTACTTCAGCACCAACTTCTATACCTTTTCCATAGCCCTAAAAAATAAGGATAACTGTTTCAGCCTGTATTAAGTAGCTTATATTATACACTGGCAGGCAGTTATTAATGGTTAGTGGATGAGGATAATTATGCTGTATATACAGAAAGTATATGTGGTCCAGATAGAAATACATCAACCTTTTTGGAAAAATAAATACCAATGAGATATAGTATAATATAATAACTATTATGCCTTACATATATGCCTGCTAGTTTTAAAAATAAGCTCTTTTAAAAAGCCCTTGAAATATACATTTTAACAATTTTTGTTATGTCATAAATCATAATTATTAAGTTACTTGAGTATGAGTCTCATGATAGTTTGTATTAGTAAAACATTTTTCAGTGACAGCTTGCTGTTGCAAACTACTATAGCTATTACTACTCTGTTCATTGACACTCATAATACATTATTTTTTGCAAATATCTTTATACAAACTAATAGTTCTTCAAATGCAAGATCTATCTATGAGTCACCTTCATGCAGTTTTTTTTAAAGAAAATACACCACCCAAAAAACATCTATTAAATGGAATACAGTAGGCAGCCCTGTGAGTCACCTCACTGCTTCTTTCCCAAAGAACCTAGAAATAGGGAAAGGTAAGTGTTTTGTGAGAATGAAATTATGAAAAACTAAATAAGGAACTAGGACAGAAATATGTGATCTGCCACTGATGACAGAATGTCACACCATCTCCCAACCAAGATGACTATAGAAACACTATTGTTATCAAAGTTTGGTTATCAGTGACAGTGGGAAAAATGGAGAGTCTGAGACAGGTCTCAACAGTGCGTCTTCTCCTCATGAAGGCAGAGGGTGATCTTCCCCCAGCCTGTATACATCAGTAACAGGAGCCATTCAGATCATCTAATTCCTCTTATTCTAATTTTATGCACACACTTAGAAAACTCCCAGTTACAATTTTATTCACAGGTAGCCAGGAATATTTCCTTACAATTTTATATCTCATTTTAAATTAATAAATTAAAGTATTAATTTTATATACTAGTCTCTCTGAATTTGCTTAAACTAAATCAACCCATAACTGATGGAAAACCTGACAAGTAAAATGTCTAGATGCTCAAATTTGAGGGCTAGGACTTGTCCTATGGTGACTTGGCCAAAAAACAAAACAAACAAACAAACAAAAAGCAAAGTCATTTTGTAGAAATTTCTGGGCAGCCAATTGGTTTTCCTTAAGGACTAGCCACTTACTGGACAATGTCCCTTTTCAAATTGATCCAGTTAGGACATCCCTCACCGAGAATATTAGAAGATTCCTCATTAAAGGTAAAGACTGCCTACCTCATAGTTTGCGTTTCAGACCTAACAGGTACTTAATAGTTAGGGATTGTTGTGATGTAATAAAATGCAGACATAAGTTATTCTAAAGCTGCAAAATATTATTTTCTTCATATAGGGTGGGCAAAAGTAGATTTACATTATTTAGTACACAAAACAGAGCTTATTTTTATATTATTATTTACTAATTACTGTGTTGTTTTTCCATAAAAAACAGCTGTAAACCTACTTTTGCTCACCCCTGTATACTTTTCCCCAAAGAAACATGTATTAAGATCACATAACTTTAATCAAAACAATAACCTGTATATTTATTCAGAGGACAATTTTGTTTCATGTACCAATTGCCACATTCCAACAGTAAAGTACATCAGAAAATACAAAAACAAAGAGCCACTAAAAAAAGGTGCTAATTTCCTATTTGGTTACTGTTCATCAGAGCTTCCTCAGTAATGCTCAGAAAGAGTGCAACGAATCAATCTTATGTTGAATTTCTTGCTGCATCCTATTCAGAAGACAAAGTTCAATAGCATATGGACTTAGTTATCTATTCTTTGTTAAGAATTTCATTGCTAATATGTTGTCCCTCTGGCACTATGTTTTAATTCAGAAGGTAGCAAAGTGGATATTTAAAATAGGTGTTGGAAAAGAATATTTAGACATTGATTCAATTTTGATATTAATATCCAAACACTAAAGGAAACTACTTTAGGTGTTTCGGAAAACTGTTTTTGTTTTTTTTCCCATACTTATGCTATTTTAATTTTGGAAGGTATTCTCCTTTTTTGATCAAACTGATAGATCATTATAGAAAAAGTCAAATTATGTAAAGATTCTATTAAAAAACTGTTAGTAAACAATTAAATTTCCTAGCTTTTCAGCATTTCTTTCAAATTTTTAACATCTGAAAACTCCTTGTTATTTGAATACTTGTTTTCAAAAGTTCTTATTCAAGGGCATTTCCCAAAGATATTGAATGAGAAAAATGGCATGAGTCCTGTATCTTTAAGGATGACATAATGTGCCGATGAAGCTACAGTCAAATGATCATCTCTTCTTTGGAGCTATAAGTGAAAAGTGCCAGTGGGGGGTGCTTTTCCATAGGCATGAAACACATGACTTGCAGCTGAAAATACATGAAAAGGTGGTTTCTTGTTATCGAAGGCAGCGAGTCAAGAGCTCGATGAGATATTAATAGTTGAGTGTTCAGGAATATACTAAAAGTTTATACACATGAAGGAGCCTTTATTTGATCATCTTTAATTGGACAACTTCTACACTTAAGGGACCTTTATTTTTCAGTGTTTAATATTTCCTTAAAACAGAAAAATGGAGTGAGTCCAGGCATTGATAACACTCTTGTGGTTTCAAAGTGCTCACTGTACATAACAAATGAGAAGGAAAAATGTCTTCTGGCTTCTGGCTTTAGGCATCAGAGAAAAGTACAGCTAACTGAATATAATTTTCAGATGTTCTTATATGTTTACATAATATATTTCAATTTCATGATGACTTTACTTTTAGATTAAAGAAACTAAAGGATCCTAAAGTCATTGTCTTAAACAATTGTATTTTGGTTTTAAAATTATAATTTGTAGAATAATAAGGTGGTCATAACTATACATGCAACCCCTTTTAACTGGTTTAGACTTGTAACCTTTATTGCAAGCAGCTGACTTGCTACCAATGAAAACATAATTTGACAGGCAAACAATTAGTCAAATACCACTGAACAATCAATTTGTGAGAATTCTGTATTATCTAATAATTCCATTCTTTTCTATTTCTTTTTCATCTCCCCTCCCCCCTCACCTTCTTCATTCTATTGTTAAACACATGCTTTTGCATTACTTAAGCTGGTGTTAAGCTGAGCACTGCACCATATCCATTTTCCATCCTATGTAAGTGCCTGGTACAGTCCTGGCATGAAGTTGCTGTTTAATACATGTTTATTGAATAAAGAAATGAAAGTATGCATCAAATAGTCCAGCAGTTTTATTCAATTATTTCTAACTTGATTGACATGAAGCACTTCAAATACCCAATCAACATTTGCTTACTTAATTGATTGGTTGTTTCCTCAATAGTTTAAGATCATTGACTGTCACCCCAGTTAATTATAGCAGATTGAAAAATGCTAACCACTTTCAGGCTCTAGCTGTGGAACATCTTCATAAAAAGTTTTAGTATCAAATTAGAGTACAGTGGGTATAATTATATTATTTGTTTTAGGTCAGCTTATATCTATATATAACTATAAATATGAAAATTTAAAAAATTGATAATCTATTTGGAAGTCCTTTATCAGCAGCTAATGTACTTTAAGTGTGTAGACTGTATGCACGTATGAGTATATTGGAAGATAGAGTGACTGTGAGAAGTCATTAGGAATACAAAGGCTCAGAGAGATAAATGTACTCTAGGAAGGAATGAGAAATAACAGATTTAATTTTCATTAAAGCATTCTAAAAATTACTAAAGTAACACTGACCAACTGGGATAATTGATCAAGATGGAAGCAAATTAACAGCCAATAATCAATATATGAATAAATGCCTCCCCTTCAAAAGAGGAAAATGGATGTTATATCAGTCTATTAATACTACACGTACAGGAGCAAGTGTATGAAAAACCAAGAGTATAACATGAAGAAACTAATTTATTTTCTCAGAATATTGAAGATCACTTTAGAAGGGAGTTATATTTGACAGTATTAATCTCATTTAACCTATTAATTATACTTATTATGCATCACAAAGAAATAGTTCAAATGTAAGAATGCCACAGAATGCTGCAAGTAGTAGTTAACCTGAAATACATTATCCAAAGTTGTTCAGTTAATGGGATTGATCCCCATGTAATACATTAATTACTGCTAAAAACTTGGTGGGTGTCTGATCACACTGTGAGTGCAAGCAGTGTACAGAATTTAATATCTCTTAGGACTAAAGAGCTATGAATTAAACTGGGTTGGCCTCAGCTGGAAAGCTGTTAGACATATCATGGGAAAATTATTATACTTCCTTACTGGTAGGAGTTAATACCACCAGAATAAACACAAGATTAATGTAGCCATTCAAAATAATTTCTTTGGTAAATAAATGATTTTTCTTGAGCTAGTAGATTCCTAGATAAAAAAAAAAAAAGTACCTAGCTAACTATGACAGTAAATCTCTAGTGACAAAAACGGTGATATCTGTACAAATTTTGAGGCTAAACACATTGACTTTTTCTAGCAACACATTGTTTACAAGTTTTATTATGTTCAATACAGAATGAGAAATGCATATGAAGTCTTTCCCTATTAATAGATGCACATATGCATGTTTTTAAAGGAAAATTATACAATTCTTTGTCCATTGTTTTTCAAATCAAGAAAGGGAGAAAAGAGCTATAGCAAATAACAGTATCACAGAACTATATTACAATTGTAGATTGTGGTAATTTAAGGAAAAGATGGTATTTCTGGCTTTCTTCCTGGTCCCACAGGCCTTTTACCCTTGCAGCTATTCCATTTAACCTCCTCCGTCCATCTGTGAGTTCAGCTTGACTCAGGGCCCTGAGATGAGTGTCACTTTAGGCAGATGGGCCTCTAAAAAGAAGCCCTTTGCCAGAAACTCTTTACTCACTTGCTGCTCCACTGGGAACTCATTATCTCCCCAGGGCCCAGACATTGGATAGCATCTCATCTTTTCCTTGTGAACCCCAGTTCCCACTAACTACTTTTCCATTCAGTGCTCATGCTCCCAACAGCCGTTAGCACTTGGGTTTTGGCACTTGGCCAGCTGATGCCAGATGGCCATTTGCCGATTCTAGAAGTCTGAACTTCCATTTACTGCTCTGCCTGAATGGATATTCTAGGTTGGGACCTTGAGTTTAGACATTAGTTAATAGTACTTGTTCCCAACCTGACTTTGAATGGATCTGATTTGTAAACTAATCTCTGGAGTAATTAATTCTGTTATCCTTTCCGGGATTGTACTTACAAAAGGAAAATAATGTGTGGACCAGAAGAATTCCCAAGGAAACACTTGAACATTTTTTTAAAAAGGAATTATTCCAGTAGCTTGAAGATGATAGTAATATTAAAAAGTATCATTTTTAGTAATGAAAAGAACCCTGGTCAGTGTGGCTTAGCTGGCTGGAGCATCATCCCATTGACCAGAACGTTGCAGGTTCAGTTCCTGGTCAGAGCACATACCCAGGTTGTAGGTTCGATCCTCAGTCTGGGCATGAACAAGAAGGAGATCAATCAATATTTCTCTCTCACATTGTTGTTTCTTTCTCTCTCACACACCACCCTTCCCTTCCTTCTTCTCTCTTTCCAAAAGCAATGGAAAAATCTCTTCTGGTGAGAATACATAAATAAGTAATGAAAAGATTGGGTGGTATCATGGCCATGTGGTAGGCAAGAAATACTATTCTGCTTTTTCAAACTCCCACACTCAGTATATTATAACATATACTTCTATGTACTGTGCTCTGAGGTCTTAACTTATTTTATGGCCTTTTACTTGAAACTTAGAAATGGGTGGAGGACATGATGAAAGTAAATTTGTATACTATTTTATCTTATAAGATGATGATAGATGGTTGCAGAGAAAAGCAGGGAGAAAAAGTGCAAATAAAAGCAATATTAGTAAAGAAAATCCATTCCAGGGGAGAAGTTTAATGCATACTTTAGTTCCGTACTTTTTAATTTGGTCAAAGAAGTAGAAACATAATTTATCATGTTGGTGGTAAAACAGTACCAGAAAATTACTGGCAATTGAACCTTGGTACTCAAGTTCTGGCTAAGAAAAAAAATAGAGCCAAGACTCAAATACAAGCAAAAGTTTATTTAGAAAGTCAGAGATAGAAGAAGTGAACCAAGGTAGAAGAAGTGAGTCAGCTGGGCTGTGTGGGCTTAGGAAACAAATTACAGAGCCAAATGAAAGGCCATTGGAGCTTAGAAGAAAGAAAACAAGGATATGCATGCCTGGAGTCAGGACAGGAAGAAATGCTCAAGCATGCCTCAGAGAAAGAGCCTGCTTCAGAGAGAGAGTGTGTTGGGAAAAGAAGGTGGGTGGAGGGAGGCAAAGGCCTGATAGAGAGCAAGCTATGCTGTTTCTCTGTCCTAACAGCATTTAAGGGTGGGGATTTTAGGGAAGATCCTAGGGGAGGATCTAAATAGAATATTCATCAGGTGTGTCCTCCCTGAGTCAAGGTCTCTGCTGATTGGTCAGCACTAGGGGAGGGAGTCATTAGTCTTTGCAACTTGTCCTGACATCAGCCATGACCTCACTCCATCTGGTTTTGTTGCTCTCCTGGGCCTGGAGTTGAAGCACAACTGAGGCTAAAAGTAATCTCTAGTTTGACAAAAACTCTAACTCTGTGGTCAACAGAACCGAAGCTTTGTGCCTGAAGCTTAGCTCCTAAGATTATTTGATGAGGGCCAGAACCTCATTGTCTTGAGGGCTTAATGCTTAAGGGAATGTTTGTGTGAGGCCTTTTATGGGAGTCATATAAGGCTATTCTCCCCACTCTTGTTTGTCCTCTAAGGGGGTCTACTTCATGATTAGCAACATGACAGAGAGGAAAGGTGAAGTGAGGGTCCAAACTGCATGGCTGGCCTTATGAAAGGTCAGAGGGTCTAACCTCATGATCCAGTGATATGCTAGGGGAAGAAAGGCTACCTTAAGGGTAAGGTCTTGGCTTTCCCAGTTTTGGCTGCTCCTAGGTACCCAGGGTTTTCCACCATGGTGACATTCCATACCTGGCCTATGGCTCCTACTCTGCTCATGCCTGCTGATCTGCCTACTACAATTTCATGTATACAGGAGGAATAGACTTGTTGCTTAAAGAGAAAGCATGACTCTTGGGGGGATACTGAGTCCTGTGGAAAACACTTCAGGAAACTTGACACAGTATTTGCTATTTAACAAATTTTGGTTACCTGAATATCCACCACAAAACCAGTTCTCAGAAATTGCATGTCTGACTTTTCTTCAATTTATGTTTGAGTCCACACAACCTAACAATATAAGTAACTGCAAATATCAGAGTTTGATGTAATGGAGAAACTATTTTTTCCAGAGTTAATAAAATCAGATAAAATGTTATCTCTAACAAGCCTTGCTATAAAAAAAAAATCTATTGGAAAATAACAAACAGGAGAGCCTTTTTTTTTCCCCTGTGAGGATTTCAGGTCTACTTCTACGGTGAAATGAAGTGAAACAAATATATTCCCTTTAAAAATAGAGATGAAATGAAAGGGGGAAGGATGCTTCTTTCTTCTTCACATTTTAAACTAATGGTTATTTCCTGTGTTAAGTTATTTATGGCCCAATACCAATGAGAAAAGATAGGCTATCTAAATTTTTGAAGAGTATTTCAACTTTCTCTTGGATATTTAAACTCCTCGCTTTTCTTCTTACTTAAGCTTGTACATATCAATGATATGTATCTTAAGATGCTATAAATATCTCCTAGATTACCAAGTATGTTGAAAACGCCCATCTCTCAACTAAGCATGTACATTAATTCTGTGAAGAATATGTTTTTACATGGGCAACAGATCTGAACAACTTATATGAAAAATGTTAAGTCACTTTAATGAATGAAATGTCTGAGTGTCTGTTGTATTATGATGCTTGTGTTCATGCCTGAAATTCACAGATGTAGGTGGAAAGATCTGAAAGATCTCAACAAGCATGATTTGTGCTTAACATTTGCATCCTTAAAATCAGCTTAAATAAAAAAAAATAAAAGTTCAGCATTTTATATGGTAGACACAATAAAAAATAGGGCCAGTGAGTGACCTGAATATATTCAATATTTTTTATTCTGATAAAGATTTACATTTTATTCAAGAAGCAAAGTCTTGTTAAACAAATGAGCAAATATATGTATTTGAACCACACTATAACTATGAAAAAATGAGATATACATGTGGTTATTTTTATAGGTAATAATTATATATGTATATGTGTGTGTGTGTGTGTGTGTGTGTGTATAATTCTACCAATGAGAAAAATGTTTGTAAGAGTTAGCTAGAAAACCAGAGGATACTCCTAAGAAAATTACTTTGGTACTAATAATAGGGCTTGGGGGACTGGTGGGGAATATATGGTAAGGGATAAAATTACATCCTAAGATTCATGTATTTGGAATTGGTAAAATGAGAAGCCACCCACCAGGAATCCCAAGCAACTGTTGAATTTCCAGACAGAAAAGTGGTACCTCAAAGAAGTCTCTTGAAATTTTTGACTATCAAAGTGGAATTTTACAAAAGCTAATTTCAGTCAAAATATTCATGTGAGCTACCATATAGGTATTTTTCAATAATGGTAAAAACTTGCATTTAGATATACTTTTTCTTAATTATTTAAATTTAGAACTCAGTTAATTCAGTAATAACATATTCTCTAATCGATGAGCTACCTCAAACAGCTCATCTCCCTCCTCTGCACCTGCCCCTTTAGTGGTCGCAGTGCTAGGTCTCTGGTAAGCTAAGCAGGATGAGTCTTGGGCAGACAAGATCTAAAAGCAAAGGCTCAAGTCTCGGTGATGGCTGAGAGGGCACACACTAGCCATGCACCTTGGGCCGTGAGTTTGACTTACAAATTCCCTCATAAAATAAATTTTTGTTTAATATTTTATTATACAAATTTTTAAAGAATTTCTTTCTTATGGTGTAGCCACTATAGAAAGCAGTTAGGAAGCATCCTCAAAAAATTAAAAATAGCACTGTCTTATGACCCAGCAATTCCACTTCTGGGTATATAACTAAAGAATCCCAAAACTTAATTTGAAAGAATATATTCACCCCTATGTTCATTGCAACAGTATTGACAATAGTCAAGGAGGTATGGAAGCAACCCAAGTGCCCATCAATAGACAAGTAGATAAAAAGCTGTGGTACATACATATAATAAAATATCACTTGGCCATAAAAAATGAAATCTTACCATTTTTGACAATGGTAAACTTACTTATTTTCTTTGCCAAGTAATAACAGGTGGACCTAGAGGTTATTATGCTAAATAGAATAAGTCAGTTAGAGAAAAACAAATACCTTATGATTTTACTTGTGTGTGGAATCTATAGTACAATACAGATGGATGAACAAACAAAACAGGAAGAGACTCACTGATCCATAGAACAGACTGATGGTTGTCAGTCGGGGGGAGGGCTGGGGGACTGATTGCAAAAGGCGAAGGAATTGAGAAGTACAAACTGGTAGTTACAAAATAGTCATGAAGATGTAAAGTACAGCATAGGAAATATAGCCAATGATATTGTACTATGTATGGTGCCAGTTGTGTACTGGAAATATCAGGGGGAGCACTTTGTAAAGTACATGATTGTCTGACCACTATGCTCTAACACCTAAAACTAATACTAAATAATATTGAATATAGACTGTAATTGAAAAAATTAAAGAAATCCAAACTGATTATATATTTATATATATAATTTTCATTATAATGAGAATTGATTTCTTGAGAGCTGTCAATCTATATATTAAATTTTAGCCCCTGGGTCATCCCATCTGGCTAGATTAGCATTGAGGCTAAAATAATGTTGGGTTAGGGAGGTGTGTTAGCTAGATGCAAATCTTGGTCCTCATAACTTCCAGTTGTATGATCTTTGCAAGTTATTTAAACTCTCTGTTCCTTAGTTTTCTTCTCTGTGAAATGAGAACAATAATGATACCAACCTCAAATGGTTATTATAAATATTAGGTAAGTTGATAAAGTACCTAGTAAACAGAACATTATGTAAGTATTTCGACTATTTCCCTGAATGGTGGCTTTATAATATTTCAATGTACTTCTATATTCATTAAATCCACCTTTATAATGTTAACAGTAGAACTCTTTCTGAAAGTTAAATTTTAGGTGAAAGTTCATTATGCAAAGAAAATTCTTTTCTTGAAGAGGCTAGAATAGAGGCTATTGTTTGGTAGCTTCTTCATCTATTGCCTTGAAATCCTCTGGCTCCCCAGAGCACAAGTAATAAATAAATTTCTTAAAAACAAATCTAAAACATAGAACACATCTCCTTATCTACAGTGTCCTGAGGTGGCTAAAGGAGTCCAATATCCTGTTAACATGGTGACTATGTAGATGGCATTTTTAATGAAAGAAAAGATTCCTCCAAATATTTAAGAAAGAATATTACATTACGTAGCAGACACAAGTTGACAAGAAATAGCAACATAGGAGAGTCAATAATCACTTGGTTCACATATAATAAAGTTCAAGCTTGAGAATAAGTAATTTTTTTAAAAAGCAACCAAATATTAATTAATGATAGGGATGTATGAAAACCATACAAAGTTATTACCATAATAATTATAAAAAGTAATTACTAAGGCCATTAAAAAGTCTATAATGTAATTATAATTACTTATTAGTGATGTTTAGTTCTAAAATTTGAAAAGATGGAAGACTTCTTTAAAGTAGCTTAAAATGTTCAAGATAAGTGTATAATTCTCTGGTTGTTCTTAAACACATATGCATGAGAGGAGATCCCCCAAAATGGAATTTATTTATAAACAATGTGTATTTATTCTTGCATGTTAACTTCAGTCACCTTCACAGTACTCTCCATATGCAACATACTTATCAAGATGTTTTTTCCACTGCTTAAAACAGTTTTGAACTTGTTGATTTTGATTCCTTTTAGTGCTTCTGCTGTTTTTTGTTTCACTTCTTCCACATCAGCAAAACATTTCCCTTTGAGGACTTTTTTCTTCCCAGGAAACAAAAAAAAAAAGTCACTATGGGTGAGATCAGGTGAATAGCGAGGGTGGGATCAGGGGTCATGCCTTCTTTGGTCAAAAACTGCTGAACACTCAGCGAGGTGTGGACAAGTATGCACGTAAAACCACCATCATGAAATAGGCAAACACGTTGAAAGAGTCTTCAAAATAATTTCAGTGAAAGCTGAACACAGCCTCTCACAACAATGCCAGCTGGTGCACTGACACAGATGGGTTCTTAGAACACTCACCTAGCAGGAGAAGCCTATACTACAAGGGGCCCACTCTCCAGAAGACAGTTCTATTTTGGGGGTGTTCCCCTTGTATGACTATAAAGGATTTTATGCTCTTTAATTTTGTTTACTTTATTTATTATATTTTATTAAATATGTTAAACCTTTAATCTTAATGTAAGTGCCCTTCATGAACAGGCAAAAATGATTTTTACAAATAAACTCCTGTTCTATACCTTATTTATACATATACTTGTGTCTGTATAAAACTTACTCTTCTCAGGAGTTTAGTCTCTCCCTTTTTCTTTCTCTCCATATATATTCCTTCTCCCTCTCTCTATACACACACACACACATATAATGTGTATATGTATATCTCTCTCTATTTGTGTATATATGTGTGTATATACATATATATCACCTCTATACATATATACACACATATCTGCACATAAAATATTTATCCCAGATGGCGCTCTTGTAAAACTGTCTTTAAAATGAAGAATAACAATTTCTATTCATGTCAACATTGTATGAAATTATGTTTTTATTCCTCAGGGCAAAACCATTTGTTGAGTGGCCCTTACTGTTCATGTTGACAGGGGTTGTATTTATGTTAAGTTTGTTTCAGCTATAAATTTTCATTTTTCTTTAGCTATTACAAGTACTGGCAAAGAAAGAAACAGGCATTACCAATGAAGTTATATCACTACAAGTATGTGAGTATAAGTTAAATATATAGCATCAGGTATTGAGGAAGAAGGTGAGGAGTTGATTCCTGGTGCATCTAAATTTCATTATTAACTGGTCAGGTTACAATGGCATTCTTTTGAATTTTGGACATTGAGATGAAGTGTGAATAGTGTTTGTTGAAAATCACTTATAGATCTCTCAGTCTGTGCAGGCAGTCCACAATGACTGGTTGAATCAAAATTATCATTACCTTAGATGCCAGCTCACTTGCATTGCTATGAAAACTCTCTAAGTTACTGTTTACATGTCCTTTAGACACATATAATGATATCAGTAACCATTCCTGTCTACCCAGTGACAACTCTTTTTCTATAATGTCTCACAAAATTTTTCTACACATATCACAAATTTGTTTTGCTTGTTTCAGCATGTATATTCAAATATGCTTTGTTTAAAAAAGCAAAAAAAAAAAAAAACAGATAATCAAGCTAGATTGTTGATTATGTTGTTAATGCACTCTTTCAATGTTCTCCACTGAACAAACAGCATATTTGAACTTGATTTGGTGTCTATAGAAAGGAAAGAAGAATGTTATGTGTTATATGGGTGAGAACAAATAAGAAATTCTGTTGCTCTCTTTGGATGATATCAATTCACTTAAAAAATCATCTGGTAAGATCGCTATAATGTCTCAGGCACCGAAAGTTGTGACTAGAAAATAGTTTTCTACTTCAAAAATAAATCTCTTGGCTTCACTCCAACATTTATTTTCAATAAATGTTTAGGCATTTATCTTGCAGCAGGAGACCATTACCCAGTCGCAGTGTTCCATCCCTTGACATTATCTCTTTAAGTAAAACTGTAATGTTAAGAATAAAGGACTTACTGATTGAAAGAGTATGTTAGTATGCAGGGTGGGTGAACAAATACCATGGGGAAAAATCACTATTTAAATTGTCATCTGAAATGCAAAAGCATGGTTTCTTCTGTTCAGGCGCACTGTATATTAGAGCTTGTGGTAAAGAGCTTGGCCAAGTAAGATGCCCAGCGAGTGAATATTTGAGTATTTTCTAGATTACTTTCTGGTTGTATAATTTAATTGCTGAGGTAGTTGGTGCTGTACTTGGCCTCTCTGGAACAGTGTGTGATGGATGTTCATGTGGTTTGTGTTAGTGCTGAGGATCCGCACTCACCCTAATTAAGGTGCTTTCTTCATGAAACTTCCTTCGTAATATAACAACCAGTGTGTGGCTTCTATTCTTCCAACAGTCAATGGAGATTTGGGTCTCCCTAAATTTTAACCAATTCAGTAGCTAACCCTATTTTGACAGGAAGTGGTTGCTGAGATGATCAGTTTCTAAACAGATATTCATTATTGGATTTTTTGTCTGTATTTTGTAGCCAATCCTATTATGATGGAGGCATCATGGTATCCTTGAGGAAAAGAAAGCCAATACATCATTGAGGATAGAAATACATTTAAGGAAAAAAAAAAAAAAAACTGTTCCTAGACACAGATCAGAATATATAACTCCTCTGCTGAAGTATTTTACTTAACCAACACACTGCCATCTGTTAACTTCTGAACTCCTTAATATAGAATGTCAAGGTGCTTCTTAACATAGAGTAACAAGAAGTATCAAAGGCCAGCCTAAATTTACCAGTCTACTCCTTCTTTGGCAAAGGTCTCTCAGCTGGTGAGCTGGCTTACTCCTACCCCTCATCTTGCACAGGGACCATGAGCTGTTAGTTTTCTGTCTAACATAGGGAATGCTGCAAACAAGCTTTAAGAGAAGCTCTCCCAACAAGGCTGCTGCCCCTGTTCCAATAACATAGACATGTTTCTCAGATAACACAGAACTTATATTTGTGAATTTAGAACCTCATTCCAAGCATAGTAAAATTAACTTTCTGCAGGTTGAGCCGCAAAGTTGTAATTTTATTTTCTTCCATTTATTTATTTATTTATTTATTTATTTATTTATTTATTTATTTATTATACTACAGTTTGACAATCACTACTTTATAGCTCTGTTCCTTTTATTTTCTCCCTTTATGGAGCCTGTATTCATTACCTCCAGTAGTACTGATCTTTCCCTTTCCTGATTTCTAGATCAGTTTTTATGGCACTTAAGTGACACCTAATCACATACTTCTCTGTGCCATACTTATTTACATATATATGTGATCACCGCTAGAGACAGGATCAACATCTCTCATATGTTAGCATTTCTTCCATGCTCTGCCTAGAGTGCAGCACAGTGCAGAAAGTCATTTCACAATCATGGCAAAATGGAATGGCAGCAATGTCTGGGTTCAACATTTAAACTGTAAGGGTACCCTGAGGTCTGGGCTACCCAGTATCAGTACAGCTGTTGCCTTGTCTCTTGCAGTTCCTTTCTGGAAGGCTCCTTTCAGTCATACACATTCATAAGAAGGTACTGATAGAAAGGTGCCCAGGAGCTATGCTGCAAGCTTGTGAATTGAGCGATAATCTATAAATATCCACATTCATTCGGCCAGTCAGGATGGTAGCTCTCAGGCTACCATATTTCTAAGACAAGTCACTATGGGGAGTGAGCAATGGGGAAAGAGGTGGGACAACAGCAACTGAACAATTAAAAAAAAAGAAAAGGACTTTTAGAAACTTGTTTGGAAGCAAACCATAACCATGCCTTCTCAGATGCTAACTCTTGATTTTTCAGACAGTTCAATGATAGGAGTTAGTAAACCAAGGTTGATCAGATAAGATGACAAATGTGTTATTTTTAAAGTGTGAAAATTCTTGAAGGCGCAATAAGACATAAAGAAACGATCTAATAAAAGTTACCAAGACCATCATCACAAATGAAGAAATATTATTCCCCCAAACATAGCCTTATACTAAAATACAA
This sequence comes from Anoura caudifer, assembly GCA_004027475.1. Lineage (NCBI taxonomy): Eukaryota > Metazoa > Chordata > Mammalia > Chiroptera > Phyllostomidae > Anoura > Anoura caudifer. The sequence goes on from PVKU01004042.1 coordinate 76,712, forward strand.
TAATTAGTCTATTAAACTCATTAGGTATTATTGTAAAGATACTTCCATGGGTAATGTCCACCACAAAATGCATAAGCATTCCTCCAAGAACCCTTAGCAAATACCTCTTGCTTTGGTAGTAAATCTTAGACCAAAGTCTTAGATATCCTGATCTGTCTTTGGACAAGTAGAATGCTCAGAAGCAGATGGTCAGCCTTACTCTTACCAGTGCAGAGGTATATGACATGGATTTCTGTATTCTAATTTTTTTTCTGTTTTTTTTTTGTACCTATGGTTCCTCAATCTGACTATCTCAATAGCTTTTTACATCCTTTTTTTACTGTATGAGCCTTTTGTAAGACTCTCTGAACCTCTGTGTGCTGGGTACAGACAGCATGACCCCAAATTAGCTGCTGCCTGCTTCGTGTCCGCGGTCCAATTCCTCCTGACTGGTGAACCAAGTGTCAGGGTCTCATGCTTCTGTTTCAGTTCTAATAGAAACTGGTCATAAATACCTTAAGTGATAAAGATATCCTCACGTGTTTGCCTCAGAGAGGAACCAGTAGGGCATCTGCCCAGGGCTTCACTGTGATTATGACTGTTGCATTCTGAATATAAGACTGAAGATACCAGATTTGAAAAGAAATTAGGAAAAATAATATAGTATCATCTAAATTGAGCAGAAATCATCTACTTAAACTATAATAAATGGCATTACAATAATGAGAGGAAAATAACCTTAAGGTGACTGGGTAAGCCAATCTCAACCTTTTAAGATTTTTTTTTTAATTGAGAGTGTCCAGCTATCACCAAAAAATGAACTCTGATGAGCTTTCAATTTCAGTGTTTTGGGCAATTTTTTTTTAAAGCTTACGAAGTCACTTCCATGAAGGCTGACAGGACAACTGGTATCCTCAAGTCCATTCTCAATAACCTTTGGCATGGGAGATAGGGTTACATGGACATTTCTTGACAATTTCCAGACAATCCTCAATCGATTCTCTCAATATCTCCCATCACCAGGCTTTTCTGAGAGGGGCTGCTGACAAGAAGTAAAATGTACAGATTTGAGTAGGACCTCATTTTGCTGGAAGCTTGCAGAAGAAACTGAAATTTCTGATTACATCTTGCAGAAAATCAAATATGAGCAGAGGAAACAGGTAAACCAAACACAGTATAGCCTGCACTGGGACATGCACTGGAAGAATTCAGAATGATTCAGAAACACTTGTTGAGCTTTCCTAGAAAGAAAAGGAGAAACAGATCAAGGTACCTGGGAGAGAGGACACAATAACTGTGCATTTTATGTATTTGAGTTTTCAAATACCAAAAGATACACTATCTAAACCTCCCTTGAGGTATTAGATGAGAGGTATATCAATCAGGGAAGTAAAATATAAAGCCTAGGAACACTGAGAAAAATAGTCGAGCACATCAAGCATATTTGGAAAGACATATGTTGGCTGGAAAATAAAGTACACTGAAAAGCTGGTGTTACTTTTGCTTTTCAATTTATGAAGAGCTTGTGGGCTGCTAATGTCTCGAAAATGTATTCTTACGTATGTGTGGGCAACAGACTCTAAGGCTTAAGAGTGTAGTAGGCTGTGGAGTTGGTCAGCTGGGTTCATGGTGTGGCCCCACTTATCACTCAGCTACTTGGTTCAATTCTGTGACTCCATTTTTCTATCTGTCAAATGGGCTGTGTGCAAATTAAATCAGTTAGTCTGACATGTAATTCAAATTCAGTAAATAAAAGCCATGTTGTTTGTATAAGAATGCTATTGTAGGAAAAGATGTCCAATAATGCTGCTGACAAAATAATCCTTGATAATAAAACAAAAACAACTAAATCTTCTAACAATAAAAACCCTTGCATATGCTCTTAGTGTTAAACATACTATCAAACCATACTGTCAAATAAAATTTTTTAAAGTAAAATCTATCATTCCATCTTTTTCCTCCTTTGTCAAGAGTTTCTTATGAGGCATTTCAGAGAAGTATGTACATAAATAGCTATCACAAATTCTTTTCACTATTTATACAAAAGTGGCCATGCACCCCCTTATACACATTTTTCTACACTTAGATTTCTGCCCCTACATAATAATACATCCTTGAGATCTTCCCCCATGGGCACAGGCTATGTGCTCTCACTTCTTAAGAGTTGCATAATATTGCACTATACAGATGTAAAATAATTTATCTAACCAGCTCTTTATTGTTGGAAATTTAGGTTGTTTTGGTTGCTGATAAACTCAAATAATATATCAAAAATTATTTATACATTACTTAGAGTATTGTTTGAAAAAATTCTTAATGCATATAATCATAGCAGTGAAATTTTCAAATCAAGAATATGGACCTCTTAAAATATGATATTGTACAAATATCTTCCAAAGTTGCAATAGCAATGCACACTTCCAATATCATCTGAGACATCTTGCCTGGGAATTACCCAACTTTAAACTTGGCCAGGCTAGTTATGTAAAAGTTTCTTAAGGCTGATTAACATTGTAATTTGATTTTTCTATGCTCGCTAACAAAAAGCAGTGTTTTGACTAGAAAACATTTTGTTTTATTGTCATTTCCATAAAAATATAAGCATGCTAAAATTATAGTTGTTATAAAATTGGACATTTTTGCTTTTACCCATGGAAGAATTCTCAAATATCATTTCCCTACCTTATGATGTTTTTATGGTCAAGAATAGTTAACCTCCTGAATGCAGAAACTGTTCTCCCTATTACTTTCAAAATATTTCTTTCTTTCTAGGGCTCATGTACACACAGAGAGATACAACTACACAACTACATACAGACACACACAGATATACACAGGAAGCCCCCAACTATCAAGAAAGAGAACACAGCTACTGCAGTGAATATTAGCCCATGAATTACTATTTGAAGGAAACCTATTATTAGGTTAAGAATTTAGTAAATTTTCTGAAGTGTGCTAAATCATTAGCAATGTAAAATAAAAGCCAATAAGTGATATTTTATGTGTCTCTCTCAATAGATCAGATTTCTCAAATTGGAGTTTATCCATTAAGTTTCCCTAATAATCTATATTTAATATATAAAGAATTTTTTTAAAAAAATTATCCTGCACTATAAAAAAGACCTCATTTGTTTTCATGAAATTCTGCATTTATTCGGTTTCTGGAATCAGTCAGGAGACAAACTCTTCATTCTGTTGCTTTCACACAACACAGCTGGTTAGTTTTTATTTGTGAATCTCAGTAGGCTTCTAACACATTTGGAGAAAAATATAGCCAACTTGGAATAATTCTCCAAATTTAAATGTAGGGACTTCCTTATGAGCATAGCAGATTAATGATTGCTGTAAATCATACCTATGTATTTCACATTAGAATATCATAGTCTATAGAAATATCTTGATTTTTCAGTATTTTAATAATTGTAAATGTTTGGGAGAGGTATTTCTCTCTAAGTTGGTAGGAAAGGAATTGAGAATAAGTCATGCATGTAAAGGGTAGAAGCAATTCTCTGTTACTTTATGATTTGAGTCTTTACTCAATGATTTTTACAAAATGACTTTTCTATAAAAGAAACTTATTATAATCCTAATGTACATAAAATAAGATGATCCTTTCTATGTATATTGCTTGGTGATATGTTATTGTATACTTAATTAATGTATCCTACAATTTCCCAAGTCTTCAAAATTTTAATGCAAGGATAAATCACATGGGAGCCCTCTGGTGGCCAGAACAATGCTATTACATTTTCATTAGAGTTCAAGCTTGGTCAGAGAAAGACTCTCTTTCAAATTATGAAACTTATTTGATATCTAATTCATATTGATATATTTATAGAATATTAATTTAATTGATAAGTTACAAATTGGCAATGCATTTTAACATCTGTCACCAAACTCATAATGTTTCATGTACATAATTTAATTCATTATTTAAATTGTATAAAATATTATACAATATTTTATATTGTATATGTATTTATATACTACATAAATATAGAGACTCAGATTATCTTAGACCCATAATATTATTGAATCATATAATTTTATAGCAGGAATAAATCTTAGAGTTAATTCAGTAAAATTCCTTCATTCAATGAATAAGCAAATAAAGTCAAAGTAGGTTAAATGCTTTGCATATAACCATAGAGTAATTATTGGGAATGCTGAGTTCATTGGCTAGAGTCCATTTCTATACATTACAATGAAAAGTACTCTAAAAAATGTGATCATTAAACTCTGCTTCAATTTATTTTCCAGTTGTCCATTTTTTTTCTTAGGTTTATTTCACCCTTCCATTTGTGATTTTTTTAAAAAATCATTGCTTCTGAAAGTATCTCCAGGTTAAGTGAGCATCAAGCAATTTGCAATTCAAAAGTAAGGCTGAGGAATACAAAGCAGAAACAAAACAAACCAAACTTTGTTTTGTTTCTTTGTGGCTTTTAGATATCCCAGTGGATAAGTCAAGTAGGCCGTTGTAAGTGTGGAGTTCATGGGAGAGATCTGGCCTGAGAATATAAATGTGGGAGTCACTCAGAACACTCCCCAAAAAGGTATTTTAATGCAGGGAGACTAGGTGAGAACACAAGGGAACAAGTCAAGGCATAAAAGAGAAAAGAGCTAATGACTGAGCCCTGGAGCACTTCAGCATTGAGAGGTCAGGAGATGATGAAAAAACAAGGAAAGGAGATGACAAAAGAGAAACCAGTCAGAAGGCAGGAAATTCAAAGCATCACAGAAGCCAAGAAGAAAATGGTACCAGAAAGAAAGAGTGATCAACTGTGTCATAGGCCACCGATAAGATTAAATAAAGTGGGCTCTGGATTTAGCGATTTGGAGGATATGGGTGCCATTGACAAGTTTTGATGGAGCCATGGTGTGAAAAGCCTGACTGTGGTAGTTTTAAGAGAGAAAATGAGAAGATAAATGGCTGAAAATGAAAAATGAGTATAAACAACAATTTCAGGAATTTCACTGCAGAAAGAAGTCAGGAAATGAGGAGGGGGCAGCTAGCAGAAAAAAACAGGGTCAATGATAGTTTTTTTTTTTTTTAATTTTAGAGAAGTAATAGTATGTGTTCATGGTTATGGAAACAGTCTAGTAGAAATGGAAAGCTGATGGAGGACCCAGGGAATTGTTAGAGTGATGTCTTTAATCAAGCGGCCAGGAACATCTAATGAGGATTATTCCTATTGGATAACAGTGGCCTTTATTGTGTTTCTTGTCTCTTTCAAAAAACACCACAGCCTATGTTATAATAAACCAATTTAATTAAAAACATATTTAAAATTCTCACAGAAATTTTTATTACCAATCACATGGGTGCTGCTACCCTTTGCACATAGGTTTTACTGAATACACTGACTTCAATATATCATTTTTTCTGTTGCAATCACATTCAGAGAAAGTAAATTGTGTTGATAGGAGTAGTGCGGACAGAAGAAGGGTATTAGAACTAATCATGTTAATCAGAACATGTTCTCACAGAAGACTTGTGTGAGATTTAGAAAACTCAGTTTTGGGCCCCAAGTACAACTGACTAGCTCTTCTACATTTGCAAAGTCAATTCTCCCCCTAGGTTTCATTTATATTACTTGATTAAAAAATGCATTCTGTTATATGATCTCTAAGTCCCCTTCTAATAAATTCAATACAAAAACATTCCCTGAAATCATAGTATGCATAAGAGGTAAAATATAAAGCTTGCAATTTGCAGCTAGTGAGAAAGATGGACTTTTAGTTAATTAACAGAAAATGAGAGATACACAAACCTATAAAATAGAGTCAAGTAACAAGTACAAGGCATCCAAAAGGAATGTGGCTCTTAAATGCAATGTGCATTGTTCTCCCTTTTTCTGTTCTCCCTCTCCTCATTTGCTCTCAATTTTCTTGTGCCTGGATTCCTTTCTGATTATATATTTGAGAGATTTGGAATTAGATAGTCTCTTAGTTTAACAGTTTTCCAGCAACTGGCTGACTTATACACCAACAAAATCTGGTTTCACAAATACTGTAAGAATATATGGATAATTGGAATGGAGGCTGATGTGAATGGATTATTTTCTCTCTGTGGGGATTTGTGGATATCTGATACTAAACTTATGTGGAGTTAAGTTCTTGTTTCTGCCCATGCAGCTCTGAATTCAAACCAGATGAAATTCATTTCAGTTTACCCATTTCTTTTCTCCTAAAGGTCTGCGGACTTCCAGTGACCTTATGTTACAGGGAAGGAACTTGCGTGCTATCATTAGGTCTGAAACGAGGCTAGATGTAGGGCTTGGGGAATGCTTCAAATGGCTTTGGTTTCTATGCCTGGGAAACCCTTCACAAGTCTCTTTGCCACTTCCAGAATACATAAAATGTGGGCAATAATCTTAAAAGACAGTAGAATAATCACTGGACTTTCTAAGAAACAAATGAATGAAGAAAAGAAACAAAGTAGTTAAATACAGTTATTTTGGCCAAAGGAACTTCGATATAATAAATCAGAGGTTATGCCAATCAATATTTTTTAAATTTTGAAACAATTGTGGAGTTGAGAGGGCAATAGGGCAGACTATTTTAGAATGACCCTGTCTCAAGCAATAGGAATACATTTGACATTATAAAGGTATAATAAATATATTTATTGATTGAACTTGATAATGCATTTTTTCTTTTTTTAGGTAACATCTTTACCTGATAGAATCATTTCTCTATTTATTGTTAACTTTCTATTTCATGATTCTCTGGAATCTGTCCTTTCCTAAGAGATAAACTACTGCTTTGTGATTTAGTTGAACTTCTTCCTTCTTTCTGTGAGCAGACTCTGTACAGAAAAATGAGATTTTCTGTAAGGATTTATTTTTGCCATTTTATAAGTAAGGAATTAAAATGGGTTTCTGACCACACCTACTAGAAGATCTGTTGTCCAAAGAGGTCTCTGAAGTAGTATATGCTCCTATTCTTTGCATTGTTGTTCTAATGTATTTGCAATATTTTTAAAAATACATCAAATAGTCATGTTTATTTCTTCTCCATTTAGTTTTGAACTGGTTACAGTCAGTCTATTGTCTATTTACACATAAAGATAGACCAAATTCATTTCCATTGTACGATGTACTCACTACTTTTCCGGGTGTTAAAATAATTTTATTTCAAATAGCATGTATTATGAGTAAAACCATAATAGTGTGATATAATGAAGCCAGAGAAAGAATACACACAGATATGATTATGTGTGTATCTATCTTTATAAATTTTATTATTTTTATTTTATTTTTTCATCATCATCTATCCCCACACTATACTATTTTAATAAATATTCCTAGAAACACTTTAGCTTCAGTTCATCTAAGAAGAACATGGAAAGGCAGCTTCTAAGAAGGTCGGAATCAAACTAAATGTGAACTTTTGCTTTTGTAGAGAAGCTTTCGAGTGGCAGCCCTGCATACACGCCTGCTAACCGCGCTGAAGGTCACAAAGGAACTGATTGGCTCCTGCGATCCACAAAGTGATTTGCCCACAGCTTAGTTATCCTGTATCTCACAAGCCACTGCAAAGACTTGACTCGACAAGACTGGTAGAAATAAGAAGTGCATGTTGACAAGGGCCTGTGTCTGAATCAGATTCAGACTTTTTGATTAATCGCACACCTTTGCGTTCCGAGTACCACTCATTAGTGTCATTAAGCTGCTTGTTTCTTAATTGCATTCTTGTGTAGGGAACTCCAGGCAAAAATGAACCAGCTCTGAAAAGCCCACAATCAAAGTTGATTGCGTCTAACCTTACCCTTGCACCTCTATTAACCTACAAGCTGTGTGGGTAGGACTTACAAAAAGCACTTCGTGAGGAAAAATGTCTCCTTCAGATTTTGCTACCCTTGCATTTATTCTGAGTTTTCTGGAAATTATGAGGTAGCATTGCTAATAACCCCTGTCATTATCTCAAACTGTGAATACTGGTTGTCATTTTCAGAGTCAACAGATGTTGACCTCAGGGTGAGAACTTTCCCTTCATTGTATGAACCTAATCAACATTATATTCTTCAGTTTTCTATAAAATGCAATATCCAATTAGAAAGTAAGCTTTTCAAAAAGAAAGGTCTAGGGTTAAAATCTCATTTAAGCTGCATTAGGCTAAATGTGGCTTTGGGCTATTTGTATTAGCTAAAGCTGTTTATGATTTCTCTAAAGGAGAGGAAAGGACACTGGGGACTAGAAAAAAATTGATTTAATTGTATGCATGACTTCACATTCAATTTCTATAAAAGTAGCCCTTTATGAAAGGTTGTGAAGATTTTTGACAATACCTCCCTTTTTGTCTCTGTGCTGATCTTCTAGAAACACTGTTTGCAAATATAAAGCTACATTGTCAAAGACACAGCTATAAAACAGTTCTGCAGTATTAACGAGATGCAGCAACTATTACCTCCCAAAGTTAAATTGAACTTGAATTCCACTAAACCTAGTCACTATTCACGTGGAAATGTGCTATGAATTCCCGAGTCTAGTCAGCTTTTTGTGAAATTAATATCTTCTTCCAACTTGCTTCTAAGTTCCTTTTTTCAGATGACTTTACCAATCAGACTCCATTAGATGTTGGTGATGGCTTAAAAGCCATTTGATTCAGTTTGATTTTCATGTATCCATTCACTTATTTATTCAGCAAGTATACCGAGTGCTTGCCATGTAGGGGCAATACACTCTGCTCTGGTGCAGCGTTGAAAGAAGAATCAGACCCTCACTGCCACAGCTCTTACTCACCACCCGAAATGCAGACAGAATTCCATTTCAGTGTAACACAATGACAACTTTTTATACACATTTTTCATAACCTGACTCCTACAAGGGAAACACACAGAATTTTTAGCTCCTGTAATGTACTAAACTTTTAATTCATATAATAACCAAATCGCTAAAGCTTCCTTACTAGAGACTAGGTAAAATAGCACTGTTTCTGAAATTAAGTAATAATATATCTGCGAGATTCCTGATACCCAGTGCAGCAAGGGAAATGTGAAATCGTTTGTTGGAGTAAAGAAAGTAGGTAGTTTATTTAAAAAGCAAATACCAGCTTACTGTTAAAGACCAAAATAAACGTATTCCACATGGAAAGGACATTGCATTGGGTGCCAGGAATCTTGTGGATATATTATTACTTAATTTCAGAAACAGTGCTATTTCACCTAGTCTCTAGTAAGGAAGCTTCAGTGATTTGGTTATTATATGAATTAAAAGTTTAGTACATTACAGGAGCTAAAAATTCTGTGTGTTTTCCTTGTAGGAGTCAGGTTTCATAACAAAAATTATTGTTTTCAAATGTGCTATTTATGGTAGGTATACACTGTTTAGATTTTAAATTGTCCTTTAATGAAAATCATTCTAAAAATCTGACAGTTTGATAGTTTTCATTTTGGGCATTAGACAGCTGAAGAAGTCTATTTCCCGCAAACTGACGGTTGTGTGATGGGGTGGGGGTGGGGGGTAATGACTAGCAAAACCACAGAGAAAAAAGGTAAACACTGGGCAGACCTTTATCTTGGGCAACAAGGACAAATGAAAGGAGAAAAACCTGAGCTGATGAAATATTTTAGCTTAGAGTTGGGAAAGACTAGGCAAATGAGATCTCATTTTCTAAAGGGATATGTATAATTTTTTTGAAAATTTATATTAAATTGTTTTTTAGAAATGACTATTTGAAAGACTAATCATTGATTTAAGAAGGCCACATTTGTGTTTGGGGAAGTTTGTTTGCACCTTTGGAATAGGTAAATTGGGAAAAAGTCCTGAAGTACAATGAATGATGAAAAAAATTTAAAAAATTAGAAATACAAAGATATGAGATGCAAAAAAATATAATGCAATGAAGTTTTAGGGCAGTACTAAATAATCAGGTATTATAATTAATATAAAATAAATGCTATTTAGCAATTGCAGGCTATTTTATTAGTCTGTATATTTTCTTTAAATAGTGGTAAATTACTGCTTAGTTATGAATAGCTTCATAAATTTTAACAACAGATATGATAATAGGAAAAGATTTCTAGTTGTGCTATGTGAGGATGTAGGTTTGATAAGCTATTGTTTAACATTTTTTAATTGGTTGCAGAGAAATACAGATTAAGACAAAGCACTAAAGTAACATGTATAAGTCATTCTTAGAAATTACCTTAAATTCTACAAAAGGAAGTAACCAGAAGGAGCTGCAGGGCAGAACAAAGACGATCTGTTAATATCCTGATACAGGACTAAATATTTTTAGTCCTAAGGTTCTCAGCTTATTTTATAAAGGGGTGATTTCCAGAAAAAAAATTAATTTTACATGTTTAAATATATTTTATTATCTTTCATTGGAAAGATGATTATTTGAGAGCTATGCTGTGGGTCAAAATGTTAAAACTAAATTTTGGTTGGAATTTAAATGCTTTTAGGTCCTTTATTCATATAATCTTTACTATTAAAAATGCCCTCTCTTCCTTTCAATTAATCTTCCATATTATCACCAGATATATCTTTCAAAATATCTATTTGATCATTGCTGCTTGTTAATATTTAGTGATTCCTGATCATACTATTTAAAGACACTTAAAATTTTGTTTTAGACTAATACTATTTTATAGGACCCATATTTTGTCCTTTGTAGCATTACTCAAGTTTATAACCAATTACTTTTTAAAATATTGTTTTCCAAACTGTATTTTGTTTTATGACTTTTGGAGTTAAACCTAATGCTGATCTTTTAAGATTGAACTTAAATATAACCAAAGACACTGAAATAAAGAACAAACTGACAGTAACCAGAGGGGAGGGGGAGAGGGATAATGGGGGAAAGAAGAGGAAGGATCATCAAGGAACATGTATAAAGAACCTGTGGAAGAAGACAAAGTGGGAAGGATTGAGGGTGGGGCGGGGGAAAGTGGTGGTAGGAAAATGGAGACAATAGTACTCAAACAATAATGAAAATAAATAAATAAAAAATAAAAGTCTCTCATATTTACATTTCATTTCTCTGTTAGTATTTGGTTTATATAATAACTATTATGTCAACTACCAAGTGTGAGACACTCTTCCAGAAATCGGCATTGGGACTGACCATCGACCTCTCCTGGATTTTCTTTGTGTAGTTGGATACCTACACATTTATCAGAATAATTCACAAGCTCCCTTGGAAGAACCAGTGTTTGTCATCCTTGTGTTCAATAACAGAGAGTTGACCTGAGAACACAGCACATGCTAAATTCATGGCAATTATGTTTCACGATTGAATGGAATGAAACAACTAGTGTTAGGTCACTTGGAAAACTTTCCCTTTTATTTATTTTTCAATTTTTTTAAAATTTATTTTATTTATTTATTTTTAGAGGGGAAAGGAAGGAGTTAGAGAGGGAGAGAAACATCACTGTGTGGTTGCCTCACACACGCCCCTTCTTGGGTCCTGACCTGGCCTGCAATCCAGGCATGTGCTCTGACTGGGAATTGAACTGGCAACCATTTGATTCACAGGCCCACACTCAATCCACTGAGCTATACCAGCCAGGGTGGAAAACTTTCTCTTTTATATTCCAAATGGATGAAGGGAGTCAAACATATAACTGCGAAGTAAAATTGTATTGAATATTTATATAGCATTTCTATAGTTTTTCCTCAAAAGCTTCCTAATCATGCATTTGAGAGATATAGTACTAAATCCTTCCTTTGGCATTAACAAATACATAGGCATACAAAACATAAATACATACACTTGCCTCCTGGAAAACATATTTATGGTTTTTCTTTTTACTTTATGAAGAACCAAGACTATACTTTAAAATACCAACCAACGACAAACAACACAGTGCAGCATCTGCAGTTCAAGAAGGATGGAGTTCAGGTATGACGCGTGAAAGCGAGAACGGGGTCCCTCCCAGCGCTTTGTGGTCAGCATTGTCCGGGAGACACCAACTAACAGGTCTGTCCTGCGAAACTTCATTTCTAAAGGATATATCTGCCCCAGATGAATAAAAAAAGGACATATTCTCCATTCTTAAAATTCAGTTACTGACAGGAACAATTTTTAGCTGTTCTCCATTGGGTCATCAATGGCTCACAACTTGTCAATAGTATCTCCATTCATTGTTTTTTTAAATCTATAATATTTCTGAAATCTGTGACTTAGGATTTCCTTGATAAAATAATAAGTGTATTAATTGTCACGCTTAGTTTACTGCTTTTCTAAAGGAATAGGATAAACTGACATAAAATTGTAAGAAGAATGTACTTGTGAAGAAAAATAATAAGTAGATTAAGTAATTATAAGAAAACATTTCTTATTGGATATGTAAAATGATCAATGATGATAAGCCTTATTAATGAAATATTTTAAAAGTTTTCAAATTAAAAAGAGATAGTTTTAGTTTACTAAATGCTATTCAACCTCCCATTTCACTATGTTTTCTTGGGAGTTCTGGCTGCAGGGAAGAATTATCACCAGTAAATCAATCTCCTTGTTGTTGTTTCTGTTGCTGTGTCTGTAGCCACATTGGAATTGGGTATAAAACATGTTTTTTGTTCCCTTCTTTTGTCATCCAAAATGGGGAATCACAAGGCAACAACAACAATGTAAAAGATTGCTAAGGGGCAGGAGAGGATAGTCATATTTAATGTCATCAACATGTTAGCCTGAAATTATACTATCTTCAGTTCTTTAAATATCTGTCAATTATAAACAAGTTACCATTGAAATATGTTATTCTGCTAGCACTTTCAGATAATTTTTCTCAGACTGCATTAGCTAGTACAGGTTCTATATCATTTACTAAAAGTCTAAAACAATATTTTTGAAAGAGTAATTATCACTGAAATTCTGGGTATTAGGAAGACATAGTAGATAGTCAGAATCTGAATCCCAAGACTGCCCTGGGTAAGCAAGCAGATGGGAGCTGTTCCTGTCATATCTCTGGAGAAGTTTCTCAGGTGCAGAGAGGGTAGCAGAGGCTCACATCTAACAGCCTAACTCTATTTTGCAAAGCAATCTGAGAAACACTAAATTGCAGTTATAAGAAAAGGTGACATTTGTAACACAATATTATTTTGTTTTTTTGTGCCTAGAGTAGGACAATGGGGGTCCATTCTCATTCATTCATATTCATTCTCATTCTCTCTCTCTCTCTCTCTCTCTCTCTCTCTCTCTCTCTCTCTCTCTCTCTCTCTCTCTCTCCTGTGTCATAAGAGAATGCTCATTAGGCCAAATGAAGAACAACTGGGAGGCTACATGACCTAAAAGAGAGATCACCCTGGCATGATTACATCACTGAACACATATTAATGATCTTCATTTAGAACTTGAAACCTATTCTGTATGAATCCTGTTTCATGGTGTGCATTTGATTTGCAGAACTCTTTGCCAAATTTGACTCTAATATTTTAAAAACTGATCAAGGTCCATGCAATGGAAATTCAAATCTACATTTATATCCTACCTCTCCCATTTGCTGACTGTGTGACCTCATAAATTTGCTTACTTTCACTGAGACTTAGCTTCTTCATTTTTACAGTGGAGGATACAGCTTTGACTTCCTGGGATGTTGTGAAGCTTAAATGCACTGATGTGTAGAAGGTACAACCACAAATCTGGGATAGAAAAGCCACAGAATATACTAGCAGTCCTTTCATTCATTGTTGATTCTCATCCTTTCATCTACTACAGCCTCCAAGGGATGCAGCATGTTCCTGTTAACTGAGCTACTTACTGTAGCAGTGATTCTCACAGTGAGAGCTCAAGACTCAGGTTCCTAGGAGAAATATTAGTCTTGGAGGGAGGGTAGCTGGAGAAATAAATATGATACTTTGAAAAAACACCAAAGATTATTCTTAGGTGTCCCACTAAATGAAGAAGGAGGTACTAGAAATCATACTAGTGGACTAGCTCAAGCTCAAAGTAATAACATTATATTCATAAATAAGTATAATTAATGTTAGCTAGAGAAAAAGTTCATATATTTAGGGTATTATAGACAATGCTGTGATGGATTTATTTGTAAGTGGAATCGCTCAGCGAAACAGTAATGCACAATGTCCATTTTGATAAACGTTTTAAAATTGTCCGCCACTACCACCTCAAGAAGGTACACCAGTTTATAGCCCAACCACATGATATAAAGACTTTTTCCTACACATCTTTGTCAGCGCTTATTGTTATCTATCCTTAATTGCTACCACCACCACCACCACCCCTCTCTCAATCTGACCACTTATGTCCTTTGGCCAACAACTTCTATTTCTGAGATTGATAGTTCCCAGAGAGGCTGAATAGTACAATGTTTAAACATGTGGACTCAGGACCTAGGTTGCCTCAGTTCAAATCCCTATTTTCCCATTTCCTGGACATGTGAACATGATTCCTGGGGCTTCAGAATCCTGCAAAGATTGGTATGCCAGTTTATTTTTAAGAGTTTATTAATTTATATGTATGAAAAAGTGCCTAATACCTAGAAATCCTCATGGAAATGTTTATTATTAGTATTTACATTACTTTCCTATTACCACTGTAACAGATTACTATAAAATTAGTGGTTTAAAAAGTATTGTTACAGTTCCAGAGGCCAGAAGTGGAAAATTATTCTATGAGGGCTAAATCAAGGGGTCACAGGGGCTAGTTCCTTTTGAAGACTCCAGGAAATAATTTGTCTTGCTGTCTCTTCCAACCTCTGGTGACTGCCAGCAGTCCCTGGTTTATGCTCACATCTCTGCTTCTGATGTCACATTGCCTCCTCTTCTTTTGTAGTAAAATCTCCCTCTGCCTGACTCTTACAGGGACCCATGTGATTACTGTGGGGCCCAGTAAGGTAAGGCAGCATAATCTCTCCATTACAAGATGTTTAACTTTAATCACATCTGCAAGGACCCTTTAGCCATATAAGGTAACATTCACAGATTCCATGGAGTGAAACTTGGATATCTCTGGGGGCTTCACTTAGCTTACTTACTCTAGCATTTTTAAAAACTTTATATTGGAAAGCTTGCATATTTCTATTTGTTGACTATAAGTTGTGGCCATTATATTGTATCAGTTAGACATAACACAAATATTTTTTCCCAATTTGTCTTTTGTCTTTTGCTCATGGTAACTTTCACAATACAGAAATTTTAATGAGTATATCATTTATGGCTTTTAACATATCCATCAGAACAAAATAAAGAAAACTGGCATATTCACATTATAGAATAGTATGCAACCACACAAAATTAAGTAGATCTAATATATATTAACCCACAACAATACCCATAAGTATTGTTAAGTGATAAAGGTAAGTCATACATTTTATATAAGGGAAAATTTCATCATTCATATGAAAGACTCTGAATAATGTACTCCATAAATCTTACTATTTGCCAAGGTGGGGAGTAGGATTAGGAAGTCAGATAAATAAATTATTCCTTTTACTTTATATTAATTCTATTTAAATTTTAAACAACAAATACCATCACATATTTTTATATAATTAAATTAGAAACATATTAAAGTCAAAAGAGAAGTACAGTGAAATTGCTATAGAATTTTAGAGGAAAAATATAATTAGTTTTTTCTGGGAAAATTGAAAGAGGCAATATTTGAGAAAGGGAAAACAGATTTGATCACGCAACACAGAATAGAAGTTTGTTCCACAGTGAATTTAATTTAATTGGAACAGAGCTGAGTGAGGGTGTGATGGCTAATCCTATATGTTCACTGCACTAGGCTAAGGAATGTCCAGCAGCCAGTAAAACACTGTTTCTGGATGTATCAGTGAGGGTGTTGCAGGAAACATTCGTATCAGTGGACTGAGTAAAGAAGATGTGCCCTCACCAATGTGGAGGCTCAGCGTCCAATCTGTTGAAGGCCCCAATAGAACAAAAAAATGTGCATTTTCTGCCCTTGGACAAGGGAGTTCCTGGTTCTCAGGTGTTCAGACTCTGAGTATTACACCAACTATCTCCCTGGTTCTCAGACTTTAGACCTCAAACTGAATTATACCACAGTCTTTCTTGGGTCTCCATCTTGCAGAGGGCAGATAGTGGGACTTCTACACCTCCAGTGTGAACCAATTTTATGCTATATATAAAATCTTCTATTGGTTTTTCTCTCTGACGAATCCAGACTACTACAAAAAGCAATAAGGTTCGGTAAATAAGAGGAAATAATAATAAAATATTCCATCTGGACATAATCTGAGAAGACTTTCATGTAAGAGAGAGTTTAGAGTTATTCTCCCCAGGTTAGGGACCTCAAAGCCCAACAACTTGTGGAAAGTTGCTGACTGCTGAGAATACAGCCAAATTTACCTAGTCTTTTAAGGCCAGCACATACATAAAGAAAAATGAGACATGGGCATGATAAAGTCCCTTCTGAGGTAATTTCCATCTTACATTGGGTATTCTAATCTTCCAATCTCCTAAATATTCTCATTGTCCTAAGACCACCCATAAAAAAAGTGATGTATATGCTGACTGGCTATCAAAAAAGTGATAGAGGAGATGTTAAAGAAATTTAACCTGTCTTAATAGAAAAGATTTTTAAAAATGAATATCATAAGCAAAAGTAGCATATCCAGAGAGCAATGTAGTCATGTTTTTAGTTCTTAGAAATTTTAAAAGATATCAGCATAGGTTAGATAAAGGCCTATAATCAAACTTAACTCTTTGTGTGTGTGTTTTATTTATTTTTTCACTATTTTATTGCATTTATTCCTCTTACACCCTCTTCGCCTATCCCCTTCACCCCTGCAATCACCATACTCTTGTCCATGTCCACAAGTCCTTTTTCTTTTTTGCTAAATCTCTTCAACCCCTAACTCCCCCCTCCCAGAGCTGTCAGCCTGCTCTCTATCTATGAGTCTGTCTCTATTTTGCTTGTGAGTTCAGTTTGTTCATTAGATTCCACATAAATGGAGAAAGGAGAACGCTTTTGCACTGTTGCACTGAGGATGCAGTGGGAATGCAGATTGGTGCAGCCACTGTGGAAAGCAGTATAGAGATACCTCAAAAAATAAAAAATGAAACTGCCTTATGACACAGTGCTTCCACTTCTGGGAATGTAGCTGAAGAGATCCAAAACACTAATTAGAAAGAATATAAGCACCCCTATGTTTATTTCAGCATTATTTACAATTGCTAAGCTTTGGAAGCAGACCAAGTGCCCATCAGTAAATGAGTGGATAAAACAACTATAGGACATTTACACAACAGAATGCTACTTGGCCATAAAAAAGAAGAAAATCTTACCCTTTGTGACAGCATGGATGGACCTGGAGAACATTATTTTAAGCAAAATAAGCCGGTCAGAGAAAAACAAATGCTGTGTGTGTGTGTGTTTTAAATAAAACTTCAATAAACACAAATATTTTGGTCAATAGCAGTTTACTATATCACACTGACAAAAAATTAAAATGTCTGGTCCACAATACTAACAGCGTTATTCACAAGAGTCAAACTGTAGATACAACCAAAATGTCCACTGATGGATAAATAGATAAACAAAATGTGGATGTGCAATATTGCTCAGTCTTAAATTCAGATGAAATTCTTATACATACTATAACATAGATGAACTTTCAAAACATTATGCAAATGAAATAAACCAGAACTGAAAGGCAAATATTGTATGATTTGACTTATATGAGCTATTTATAATAGAATACTGAAATTCATAGAGACGGGCAGTAGAATATTGGTCCTATAGTAAGGACTGCAGGAAGGGGTAGTGAGGAGGTATATTATATATATATATATATATATATATATATATATATGGAATTCAGTTTGGGGTGATGAAAAAGTTCTGAAGATGCACAGTTATGATGGTAGCATAACAATGTGAATGTACGGAACACCGCTAAATAGTATACTTAAAAATGGCAGATATAGTAAATTTTATGTTATGTATATTTTACCATAATCAAAAATAAATGAAATGTCTGAAAATGGAGAAGAGATTCTCCTGGTAAAGAAAATGGTATTAAATCATTTTCATAATGTAATGCACAAGGAAGGGGAAACTGTCTAAAGAAGGAACTTCTTATCATTATTAGATCTTAACATTTTATTAAACTGTGATTCTTCTTGATTATATCATATATTTCATTGTTGAAAACCTGAAAGTAAACTCTGTTGGGTGCACAGGCTTGAAAAAAGTCTTCATTTAAAACTATTTTTCTATTATAATCAATATGTATAAGACATATCAGATTGTTTTCTTCTCAGATGTCTAGTGGGCAAATGACCACTGTTGAAGGAGTATTGGCAGAAGCTTGAGCTGCCTCAGTTTTACCCTGTTATAAAATCTGACATCAGTTATAGACAACTTAATCTGTGATTACTGAAAAACAAACCTTCCTCCATTAATCATATTACATTTTTAATTACAATATGTGTGCACAATTATTTCGTGAAAGGCATTGACTTAAACAGTCATTAGGACTAGGAATTAAATTTCACCTAGGAGCCCAAACCCATTGCATAGCTTAAAAGAAATTTGATAGTAAATTTTTAATTACTGATACCCTACTGAAATTGGTATTCAATAAAGAGAAATATTTCCTAAGCACTAAAAAGCTTTAAGATATGAAATGAAACAGTCTATGGCTTGAAAATGAATGTAGTCTTAAAAGGAAGAAAAATTAATACAGTCATGTTCAAAGTCTTTAATAGGCCTAAAATAATCCTTCACATCTCTCATTAGGAAGTGCTATGTGATTTTTTTACTCACAGACTTGGGGATGGAAAACGAAAGCCAGGTTCCAATGAAACCTCACATTATACACGGAACGTAATGCACAGATAACGCATTGTTTCATATTCAGCAGTGATCTTGGCAATCTCACCTCAATAGAGAGTAAGCAAATTCCATAACACAGGCAAGGAGACCAAATTTCAGATCTACACTCTAGGAAAAACGAAATACAACATTTTTTCTCTAAATCTCAAGCTAAAAGAAGAGTTTAGCCAGAAAATTGAAGCTGTATATGTCAACATGGTTCTTTAATTTCAAAAGGAGCTAAAACATATGGAAATCTGATCTAATTGTACATTTTTATTGAGTAAACTAATCTTATACATATACAGATAGTTTTGTACACACACATAGGTGAACTCATGTCTTTCTGCATTCATTATAGATAGCAGAAATGCTATATGAGTAAAATAGTAATCCTCCATAAACAAAAAATACTTCCTTTGCTAATTTTTCCTGATAGCATAAGTGCCACAGATGTTTTCCAATAATTCTCAACGAATTAAATGTATCAAGCATCTCATAATAAAGTGTAAATATCTGTCAGTGACCATCTGAGAAACAAGTAATGATGTTATTAGCTAATTTGTCGAGTATTCACTATGTGCTAAGTATGTCTAAAGTGAAAATACAATTCTGTAAGCACAGCACTAATATTAACCCCATTATATACAGTAATGAGGAAACAGAAATTCAGAGATATTGAGACTTCTGCTTACAGTTGGATGGCCAGCAGAGCCAGTATTCAAATTATAGCTTTCTATGATTCCAGAGCCTTCGGTATTGACCACTACCAAAATGTCTTCAGATATCGCCTCGCTACTGATTAATAGGAACTCAGTTAAAGGAACAAATATTAGGGGAGATGAAAAGAGGGATGAGGCGGAGGTAAAACTAACTTAAAAAAGTGAGAGAATGGCTACAGATGACACACAGTGGGATAGTGCCCATTAGACACAATTTTAAAAATATTTTAACCTTATGAACAGTGTGCTTCCTTCATTCAAAGAGAAATGTGTTTAAAAGTCACTGGGAACAGTGCTTCTTCTAATAGTTGAGTGTGTTCTTATATTTCCCTCCCAACTCATCACCAGACTCTGTTTCTATATTTCCAGGACCTGAAAATTGCAATTTTTGGGCCAAATAACTTTTTACACAGTGCTAATATTTTTCTTTTGTGATTTAACATGATTTACAATCTTGTGCTAGTATATGACTTTCATGTATTTCTGGTATGATTCCCCAACTAGATTATAATTGCTCTGAAGACAAGAAAAAATGCCTTAATTTCCTTTATATTTCCCACTGGACCAAATGCTTCATACACTTTAAGTACATGATATTATAAATATTTGAGATTCTTATTACAAAATAATTAAACAAATGGCAGAGTTGCAAGAACCTAAGAGTCTTCTCAAACCTGAGCGTGTATCCTGAAGACACAAGGTCACCACCTTATATCCTTAAGAAAACTAGGGTGAAATGATTTTTGAAAAATACCAATACAACTCAGCAAATTTAGGATAAAACCAGAGAACTTAAATAACTCACTTTTAATCACCCTGAGTATTTGAAGGAGTCACTGCCATATTTGTGAACTTCTTTTTCTTTTCTTTTGGAAGGGGCAATGAATATGAGAACTTTTATTTTTAATATAAAAATAATTGAAGAAAAATACTAGTATTTAATATTCAGATTGAGATAAGCCTCTAGTCTGGGTCCATATGCTGTATGCCAGTAAAAAAGTACCCACTGAGGAGCAGGTGGAGAGGCCGACCGTGGCACCTGCACTGGGAGATTGCTTTAGGAATTGCCACGTATCATCATTTACATAAAGTAGGTGCACAGAGTAGATTAGCTGATGTTAAACAAGCTAACCCTCACAAAATGCACTTGTGGCTTATAACAATCTACTCTGAGGAACTGAGGATTAGAAATATCATGTTTACTACACACACACACACACACACACACACACACACAAACAAGGAACAACTAAGATTTCTTCTGTTCCTTGCATGACTCCTTAAAGTCTTAGGAAACA
This sequence comes from Anoura caudifer, assembly GCA_004027475.1. Classification (NCBI taxonomy): domain Eukaryota; kingdom Metazoa; phylum Chordata; class Mammalia; order Chiroptera; family Phyllostomidae; genus Anoura; species Anoura caudifer. The sequence goes on from PVKU01004042.1 coordinate 97,461, forward strand.
CACTGTTAAAATCAAATGACTTGGCCATGGGGAAATTGGAAAATCAGATATTGGCATTTTTTTATACTTATGCTTACATTTATTTTTATGTTACCAAACACTTTTAAGAGGGACCTTAATTGTGTTTCTTAGTCAAGATATGCTATGTTATGCTATAGTAATAACTGGGTCCAAATCTGAAATGAACATTTATTTCTCCCTCATGCTACAATTCTAGAGTCCCAGAGTCAGTCAGCATGGCTGTTCAGCTCTCCAAGGTCACTCAAAGACCAAGACTGACAGAGCAGGCATTTCTGTGGGTCCAACACCCTCCTCCAAAGAGCTTACCCAGTGTAAAAACCTCAATGGTGTATGACTCCAACACCGATCGCCCTGCCAAAGAGTCAGTTCTTGCAGTAAATATCCACAACATTGCCATTTAACATGTAAAATATGTACCATCCAAGGCCTTGGCTCTTATAACAACTTTACTAATTAAGCAACTCCTTGAAAATACATAAGTAGATTCTTTGACATTTTAAAATTGATTGCTTTTTCACCTTGGTTGTTACTATTTCTTGTAACCTGTAGTATAGGTTGTTTACCAATACTGTACCAAAAAATGAACTCTTTTTTCACTAAATACTACTATTAGGACTTTCCAGTATGATTAATTTTGTCATCGCTAATTTTTTCATACTTCACTATTTTCTTTCAGATTTTCAGCGTGTTTCTATTTGAAGATGTTGGAAAACAATTTCTGCATCGGATGTGACATTTAAAAAATAACAGCCCTGTTAAACAATTGCGAATCCTGAAACTCTCGAATATTTTAAAAAGCTACTCACAGTATCCCTCACAATTCATTGAACATGCATGCATTCAACGTATCATTTCTCTAAACACAGTATTTCAAATTTTGAAGCATTTATTCTTTTTTCCTCAGTTGCTACCTGGATGATTGAAATTTTATTTCCTGACTTAAGCTTTTTCTTGAAGTCTTCCAATACAGGTCTTCCAACATAATGCCATAATGTAGACATAATATCGACATAAAAAAGAATAATGAATCTACATGTTCTGCCTTCATTTAGCAAACATCCCCATGTCTGGAAGCCTTTAAAATAGTTTGGCATTTTCAACCATTTTTATTCGGACTCATAAACACTGTGAAGACAGCCAGAGGTTTCAGTCAAACATTTATCCTCCATAAATTCTCCCCAGGATACAGATATTTTTTCTCTCTTTGATCAACAGCCTTCAGACATAGTCCCAGAGAGTAAGATAAATGAGAGGGAAGTGAAAAAAATGATAGAAAAGAAAAGTTCTAGATGATCTTATACAAATAGCTCAAAATGCTTGCAGATTCTGTCTTTACTTTAAGCCTAACATAGATCTGTAATCAGCAAACCAATAATTTCATACCTATTTTCAGGAGAACATGTGAAATAAGGTTGAAAGTTCTTTCAGTGCGCACATATTTCATCCCACAGGGCTTCTCTCTTCTCTGTACCTATGCCGCGTGTGTGTATGTATGCCTAGACTTGACAAAACTTAAAATGAGTATGGACAAGGGGAATGATTACTCCCAGCATGCCAGGCGAGGGAAGAGTCATTAAGCAAGGCACCTTTCTATGCATTTTATTTACATGAACCCATTTAACAACTTTGGCGTGAATATACTTTTGATATCCATTTTCCATTTGAAGTTACAACCTCTTAATTAAAATGAATAACCCTAAGATACACAAAAATTAAGTGGCAGAGGTGCAGTTTTAACCTGTGATTCCAGTTATATGATCCTTTAAAATATGCTGTCAAATAAAACAATTGTAACCATCTACCAAGAGCCTCATTGCTTACATGTCCATTAGCTTGTGGAACGGCGGTCTTAAGAGATTTTAGAAGCCCAGTGTGGCCTCCTTTGCCTTACAAGAAACAATTTATCTCAGGGAAAATTTTAGACTTCCTGCTAAAAGGAAAGGGGAGGGGAAGTACTGCTGTACTCTGAGCTTAGTTGGAATTGACTTATATGGGCCCTACTTAAAAGCTTAACTACAAAGATAATTTTCAGTGTTCATTTGTAATGCCAGGTGCCTTCTAGATTTCCTTAATCCTGTATAAGTGACTGATACGAAGTCTGTGAGCCTTGGGCAGGAATTGGGTTGGCCAAAAAGTTCGTTGGGTTTTTTTTCCCTATGCTGGTTCTAGTAGTGCTCAGTTTAACTTCATTTGAAACAATTTTGTTACACCATATTTTGACAGCTGTCATATTAAATATAAATTTAAAAAATCACAATTGGTGTATTTTCTGTAGCCATTTTAATATTGAAAATGGAAGAAAATGTACAACATTTTTGGCATATTATGCTTTATTTTTTAAGAAAGGTAAAAATGCAACTGAAATGCACAAAATAGATTTGTGTCGTGTAATGGAGAAGGTGCTGTGACTGATTGAATGTGGCAAAAGTGGTTTGCAAAGTTTCTTGGTAGTATTGACATTTTGGCCAAATAATTCTTTGCTGTGGAGCTGTCTTATGCATTGGAAGGTGTTTAGAAGCACCCTAGACATACTCAAGATATCCGAATCAATAAAGTTATTGGTGCAAATAAAAAATGTGTCTCTTATTTTACAGAAAGTATGTAACAGGCTTTTTGACCCACCTAATGCCTTAGCAGCTCAGGTAGCACACAGGTATTTATCATGCAGGGTTGCAGACCTGCTAATCGGCCTCGCATTGAAACAAAGAGGTGCAGCATTGAAGCAAGGTCTCCAAATCTCCCTGGCGGATTTGAAATATATTTCAGCAGAGAAGACCCTGCAAATAAAAGACTCTGGATGAAAGGCTGTGTGGGGAAAGCGAATGGTGGTTGCAACAAGATTCCTAGAGACTTCTCTGAGGGTGGCGGTGAGACTTTGGAGATAATTCAGTCCTCTGAGAAAGCAGTCAACCACTTAAAGGCTGAGAAACATTTTATAGCAGTGACTATAAGAATTTGGGGAGGGAGAGCTGAACATGTTGCAGTAAAATGCATTTTAATAGTAAAACATTAGAAAAAAATAAAAACTTCCCTTAATTTCTGAAAACCAAAATTTCCATATGCAAAATAATCACACAAATACTGTAATTGATGTTTTACATTCATTTATTAATTAGGTCCCCTGAATAAAACAAACACACACACACACACACACACACACACACACACACACACACACAACAGAGGCAGGAATTAGGTTACAAGTCTGAGGCTTCATGGACAATTCCCTCTACTGTTTAAAAGAGTAAAAGGGAACTGAGGGTCTGTCTCAGGTTTCTGAGTCCCACCACAGTGGAGATTTGCTTCATCAAAAGGGAGAAAGGTAAAAAAACAAAACAAAAACAAAAAGCCCCATTCTTCACGCACCATCCACAGGCTGGGACTTTCATGAATTTGTGTCCTAACAGAACTAAACTGAGAACTAGCAGGGCATTCTGTCTGTGTACTTGTTCAACATCAGGAGGTACCAAGGACTTTGTGAGTGCAGGTATTAAGGCTGATTGGAAGTATATATTTTTTTCTAACCTGCATAGCCAAAGACAAGCTTAATATTTGAATGAATATAGTGGAATAGTACAATAAATGGAACACAGTATTTCAGCAACTGCTTCTCTAATACTTTCAGCATGTGTAATACTTCCAATATAATCTAGTAAAGACAGAGTTACTAAGGTGAAGGTTTTACCCTTTCTAGTGAAGATTAATTATTTAAAAAATTAAAGTTTGTTTATCAGATTTGTAGAGTGAATTTCTGTTAAGCAAGTGGAAGAAGAGTTTGAGTCTAGTGTTTCCCATTTTGGTCAGCATGTATTATTTCCCCTTCTCTGGGATTGTGACTGATTCACTTTAAATTTAAAATAAAATTATTGAGGACATTTTATCTTTCTCTCTTTCATATCTAAGGTAAAGACTTTCTATAAGTATAACATATCCACTACACTTATGTTATGTAGGTGAACATAAAATATGTTGTCCATGCTAAAAACTTTTGAGATGCTTTTAAAAGTAAAAATACAAACTATTGTTAATATAGCTTTATATTAATATATCTACATATATTAATAATTACTCTAGGCAAACAGACATGAACTGTCACTTCCCAAGTAAACCAAAATGTATAGTTACCTTAGTTTTAAGCATCAACCAGATATTAAAGAAAGGCAATAGTAACTAATTCTAAGGATAACTAGTTTTCAACCATAGACATGTTCCCATATTCAGGGTTATGAAGAAACAAGATTCAAAAATTGCATTTTAACAGGAAGGTCTTAAATATGCTGTACTAAAACTGACATAAGAAAAAAAATAAAATAAAATTTTTTTATTTCTAATTACAGGAATTAGTCCAGAAAACTGTGTAGCATATGTACACTAATTCATTTGTTAATTTCTCCAAGATAATTTCTGAAACACTCAGAAAAGGATAAATTAAAAACTGGCTTTCTAAGAAAATGACTATAAAGGGATGCAATAACATTGCCACTCTTGTGGGAAAACATTTCAAAGTACGGAACTTAATTAGGATCATCCGTATTGAACAATAGGTCTCAGTGTGAAAAAATGTATATGTCTATATATATTCTACTTTTTCAGTTTGTAATGTGAGTCTATAGGTTTCTCTGTGATTTGGGGGAAGTAACAATCTCTCTGTGTCTCAGTTTTGTCATTTATAAAATGGATATGCAATAGTACCTTTATTATAAAATTGCGAGGATAAATTATACAATATATGTTAAATATGTAAAATAGGGGTGATGCCTAATAAGTGTGTATAATGACTGGCTATCGCTCTAATTGTGTTCTCTAAAATAATAAAACTCAGATCATATTTCCTAATAATTTATCTTTAGTTGCAATAACTTTCAGTTTCATCTTCTTTTGCTTGCCTCATGTGAAATGACATTTAGCAACCACTGGCAAACACTTTAATATATCTTTCTGTGTATTACTGCTGTAAAGATGATTACTTTGTGCTGTTCCTAGCATGCTATCAGTCTAATAGTTAAAAAGGAAACCGTTGGATTAAAAAAAATTGAGATTATTCATTTTTTTTGTTTCCTTTATTTGATTGTTCTTTCACCTGCACAACAATTAGTTACCAAGCCATTACACTGTGGCAGGGGTTAGGGGTGCAGCAGAAAACATTCCTGTCAAAATCACAGCCTTCCTATAGCTTCTATAGATTGTAGTAGGAAAAGTTGGACACATAAACACATTTAAAATGTGCATGGTGGTAAGTACGCTGGGGGAAAAAGAAAACACAGAAAGTGGGATAAGAAGAGGCAGAGGTGGCAGAAAGAGCACTGTGGTAAGATGACATTTGGGCAGAAACTTAAAGGTCACAAGGAGAAACCACATGCTGTTGTATCAGGAAAGCATTCCAAGGAGAGAAGACAAGTACAAAAGACCTCAGACCTGAGATTGCTTAGCAGATTCCAGGGCCAGCAAGGAAACCAGATTAGCTGGAACAAGTGATTGGGGCCGGGGCAGGAAGAATGCCAGGAAAGATCAGGTCAGAGAGGCGGCCAGGCTACGGGCAACTTTAAAGGCCATTGTAAGGACTTTGGCTTCCATTCAGAGTAAGATTAAAGAGCCATTGCAGGGTTTTAAGCAAAGATCCAATGAACTTGAAATACAATGGTGCTTAGATTTTTGTGTTTAAAACAGTTATCGAGAGACATAGGTAATAAAATTCTTGAGCTTCCTGAAACTCCAGCCTGCTCCCAGTCAATGGTGGATTCCACCCTCTAGGTTCTCCAGGCTCTCAAACCAGTTTCCTACCCTCAGAGTCTTCAGAGGACAGATAAAAAATATAAGCAAGAGAATGGGTGAAAAGCAAGGAGGGTAGGTTTCCAGTTTTCATTCTTTTATATTTTTATTGCCTTAGGACAGGTAAAAAAGAGAGAAGAGAAAGAGGACGTAATTTCTGGAGAAGTGGGTCTCATTACAGTTTCTCAGACAGCCACAGCTGCCTTAAAGAAGCAACTTAAGCAGCTAACGGGCAGTAGCCGCAGTCTTAACCAAGTATTGACTTTCCTAGCTTTATCATGCAGTTGCTGCGTGACCTTGGGAGAATCATGTGATCTGGGCTTCAGTTTCTTCATCTGTAAAATATGGTAAATTTGCCTCACAAGCTGGTTCTGAAAAGTAGGTGTCTTACATACAATAAGCAAATTTAAGTGTTGTTATTGTTAATAATAACAAAATGGGATTTATAATAAGATAGTATTGATTGCAATATTATCTTATCATAAATAAGAGAGTACATTAAATATACTAGTTGATTTTTAGATGCACCCAGTTTTCAGGAATGTTAAAAATGCTAAGAAATATGAAATAGATGGAGAGTTTATAATCAGAAATATTCTCTATATGCCACAATTTTTTTGCTTTCCCTTTTGGAACAAACCTCAAAATTGAAGGTGATTTAACATATAAAACATCACCAGTGTTTTACATAAAAGGATTTGTGCCACCAGTTTTCAAAACAACAGGCTGAAAATACTCTGATTTTAAATGATGTTGATGCAGGGGAAAGTTCATATTTAAAATGACAGTAAAGTGATACTGAAGATTTAAAAAATTGAAAAAATAGTATTTGGCTAACATGTAAAACATGAGATCCAAGAAATAAGACTATTTCTGCCATAAAACCATCTTAAATTAGAAACCAAAATTTATGTATAGGTGTGCCAAAATATGACTGCTTTAGCAAATGATGAATTTGCATATACAATGATTTTAATTAAAGGTATCCACTTGATTGCAACAATTATCTGTTTGCATATACAAAGTATTATTCTGTACATATGAATCCTAAATTGTACATGTATCCAATTATTTTGTGGGTGCAACTTAGAAATCCCTATTTGATAAATGAGGACATTAGTTCTCCCTTTATAGCAATATGGACTCGGTCCTTATTGACTAGTGAAACAGGACTCCCTGGATGAACATGGGAAATGGGTCCTGCTTCTGGCCAAAACAGAGGGGAATGCCACTGTACTTCTGCTCTGTGCCAAGAAAAAACAAAAAACATGTTTCTTCACAAACATTTTTGTTCCTTTCTGTCTTCTTACTTGGAAGTTATTCAAAATTTGAAAAAAATAAACAAAAACTGGTACATAGGGAGAACCCTTCAGTGAGCTGGAAGTGGGTTCACTCAACTTTCACATTGCTAGTCCCTAAATGATGGGAGCAGGCTGTTGACCCCTACTACTCTTAAGCAATAGAGAAAATTGAGAGGTAGTAAAAAGTACAAAAGTTATAGTCCTGGAGACTAATGTTCTCTGTGGAGCTCCAGGAAATAAAATAGCCTACAAAACAGCAAGGCAAAACTCATATTCTTACCATCTTGTTGGGCCAAGAAGATTCTCCTTCTCCTTAGCCCTAAGCAAAGGTGGTATGGTACAGTAGGCAGAGAAAATTGATAACCATCATAACAAAGCTCTGGGGAAGTGGGTTGTTTGTTTTCTATATAATTCATTTAACAGACCCATTGGACACATGGCCATTCAAAATTCAAAGTTATTCACAAACTCTTATTAGTAGGTTTCTCTACATATACATGGGTCATTAGCAATAGTGGGAGCCTTTTGCCTTTTGAATCCTTCAGACTCAGGATTTTTCCTGCATGTTTTTGAAGCAAAGCTTGAGGATTCTACCAAGATCCACTCTGGTAGTTTAAGTAGATAACAGTGTCATCACTATCCCTTCTGTAGTTCACCTGCATGAGAAGTGTTCTTGTGAAAATGGGATCCTGCATTAGGACACCCAATGTGTAAGTAGTCACAACTTTGCAAACTATGCCTTGAGTCTATTTGATAATTAGACTATAGAGGCATCATTTCAGGAGTTCTGAATTCCTGAAGTTTGAACCTTGCCATCCAATTCAATATTGAATTTTCTATAATAAACTTCTTCTTGATGTTCTTCTAGATATTCTTCCTGTTTTTAAAATAAGCTCACATCAACTCTGGCTATGGTATCTTCTCCACAATTCTACCTGGCCTGGGCTCTTCCAGTGTTCACTTTCAATATTTCTATGGAGCAAATGAACTATAAAAAGTAAGAGCATAGTGGGTCTTGGAGTTGGCCATATCTGTTACAGAAGATTGAACCATGCCTCTCGGTATTCTTCCCCATTTTTGGTTGCTTCCTACACTGACTCTGGGCTTGATCATTTAACTTATTTTGACCAATGGGGCTTTAGCAAGCATGTTGCAAGGTGAGTCACTTGAAGTAAGGACTGCCCCTTGGAATACTCCTTGGAACTGAGCTGAATAATTTGTGAAAGCCTAAGCTAGTCCTCTAGAGAAAAAAATCATGTGGACAGCCTACATGAGGATGACTCACTATGTCAAAAGAGAGACAAGGAGAACTGAGACCTCCAGTTAAGCTCCTAGTTGAATGTAGTCACATAAGTGATCCCAACCAACATTAAGTAGAGCAGTACTACTTCTTAGTCAACCTACAGAATCACAAAGGATAACAAATGGTTATTTTAAGCCACAGAGACATTGGGGTGGTTTGTTACACAGCAATATATAGGAGTGTGCAAAAGTAGGTTTACAGTTGTTCATATGGAAAATAATATAATTAATAAATAATAATAGAATAAACTCTGCTTTGTGTACTCACACCAGTGTACTCATACTTCCATCCACCCTTGTATAATCAATATATGTTGGATCAATTTAGGCTCCATTGCTTGTTTATGTATGTGATTTGAGTGAATTGTTTAAGTTTTATAATCCTCTAGCTCTCCACATAGGTGATAATTCATACTACCCATAGAATTGTGAAATGGATTAAATAAAATAATAAATATAAAGAATTCAGAATAACATCTGAGCCATAGTTAATGGTTAATGAATGGTAGTTGTTACTATTAACTTCATCCTCTCAACCATCACCACCACTATGACAGCTACCGCCACCACCAATGCCAATGCCAATGTCAACATAACTAACACCACCACCACCACCTTCCTGACATCTAGTGCTTTCACGATGCCCTTAGTGTATGCCCCATGGGGGGAATCTAGTTTTTCCAATAAATATGTTTTTTAAGTGACAAATACACATAAAATTTCTTTCATTACCATTAGTGGTGATATAAAATAAGAAAAATAACTCATTTAGGTATCTCTTCACATTATTTCTTTATACTACTAAAGAAGTAGAGAGATTTGCTAAGATCATTCAGAATGCAAATGGGAAGGTCATATTTGAATCCCATATCTTTCTGCTTTGAATTCTACGATCTTTTAAAATAAATTGACTGTTCTGTCTGTCTCCTATAAGAAAGAAATCTTCAAAAAGGCAGATGTTTTGTTGTGCTTACTGCTCTACTCCTAGAACCTTGTATATGGAAGCTGTTCCAGAAATATTTGTTGAGTGCATGAATCAATTGACAATTAATTGGTAGCTTAGCAGAACATGGGCTGTGGTGCCATAAAGCCTGGGTTTGAATCCCAATTCAACCACTTACCAGCTATGTCAGTTTGAGCAAATTAATATTCCTGTGCCCCAGTTTTCTGATATATAAAGAGATTAGGAATAGTGGATACTATCTAGGATTGTTTTAGTGCATATGAAATACTCAAAACACTGACAAATTGTAAGCACCACATAATGGTTAACTATTACTATTATTTTGTTGTTATATTGAGCTCTATTTACATATGGCATAGTATACATAAATGTTGAAGAAGAGGAATGCATATGTATATTGAAAAAAGGCCAGGAAAGATGGTAGTATGTGGATTAAAATAATGATTCTCCAGTTTTCTCTGTAATCACCAGGGAGCTGGCTAAGCCATCAACTTTTGGATATCAGGCTCCACCCTGAGGCTCTGAGTTAATTGGTCTGGGGGGGTCCAGGTGTAAACTATTTTTTTTAGCTCCCCAGATGATTCTGACATAAATGTCAAGTGAAGAAACATTCATCAAGAGGAAAGAGTTTGAACATAAAACTTGTGAATGATTTTAGAATTTCTACCTCCTTCACTTTCTCCAGGCTTCTAGAGGAATCCAGATTCCAGAAAATCTGACATATTTCCTTATACCACTGAACTAGGCCCTCCTGGCTTCATTAGTCACGTTAACTGAACTACCATGCCTAGTATGACTTCTATTGTGCTTTCTTGATAATCTCCTTGGTATCTGAATAAACTTAACAATTAGACTAGATAACATTCTTGATGTCAATAGGAATGTGTTAAGAAAAACCCTAATGACATTTTATTATGTTTTCAAGGCAAAAGTAAAGTACTTTCAAGCAAAGCAAAGATGATAATACATACTTATTGTTAGAACTCTCTAACTTGTGAAAAATAATACAAATGGAGCCACTTTAGAACAGAGTTTGAGAAACTGCCTTGCATGGCTTATTTCTCGAACGTTTGGAAAGTTATAGCTGGTAAAATCACCTTTGGACTGGGCCTACAGCAGCGGTGTATCCCAGACAAGTGTTCCCAAAGCTAACAGGGGACACGACTATAGGGCTGGAAATTGAAGACATTCTTTAGAATTAGCATCACTTCGTTGGCTTATATGCATGTATAAAAATTCCTTCCTCATCTTATTGCCACCCCTAGAGATTCTTTTCTTCTATTCATGTAATTATCCTCCTTCCATTTCTCATAAACACTCTTGCCTTCACCTCCTAGTCCAAACACTATTTGGGATTCTTCCTGAAGCACTCCTTCCTAAATAGCTATCATTTGGATCTCAGATAAAAGATTGTTGCCTTCCATTATGGCCTTTTATTTTTAGGTTAAAAAGCCCTCGACCATTGATGCTTGTAATAATTTGACTACTGCAAGGTGATGATATGATTGCCTTTGAATATACTGCAATCTTAGAAAATCAGTTATTTATTTTTTCAGGTAAAATCTCACATCTGACGTTCTTGAAATTTGATGCAAGCAGTTTGACTTGCTTGATCCTTCAGATTTACCCTGGATGGATCAGTTGATGAGAGGAAAAGCAGATTTGGGGGCTAGCAAGACCCACTTCTTTTTTGTGTGTGGCTGAACTAACGCTGGGCATTTTTTCCTAATCTTAAAATCAATCTTTGCACAGTAAACCAAGCCAAATCAAATGCTTGAGATGTCTTGACCGAAACTCCTTGAATAGGATGCAGAAAGAGAGGATCATTTATAAGGTGTCTTGCTATTCACAGTGCAGTCCATAGACCAGTGGCTTTGACATCACTTACAAGCTTACAGAAATCCAGACTCTAGAGCCATACTTGCAGACCCACTGAAGCAGAAAGTGCATGTTAACAAGACAACCAGGTGATTCATAGGCACGTTACAGTTTGAAAAGCACTAATATAATATGCAATAAAGCTCGACTTTTCATCCAACATTTGCTCTTCCCTAAATAACATATAGCATCCCATACAGTTGTCCATTCCTCTTTTTTACCTGAACTCTTTGTAAACTTTTCTTTTTTTTCAAGCAATGGACTATTGCTATTATTTTATTTTATTTTGTAATTATTTTATTGTTGCTCAATTACAGTTGTCTGCATTTACTGCCCCCCCCACTGCTCCCCCCAGCTATCCCCACCTCCCTCCCTTGCTGGTACCCCTCCTTGGTTTTGTCCATGTGTCCTTTTTTTTTTATTTTAATTGTTGTTCTTGTACAGCTCTTTGTCTTTTACTCCCATCCCAGCCCACCACCCCAGCCCTCCCCACCTCCTTCTCATATCTACACCCGCCCTAGTTTTTGTCCATGTGTCCTTTATACTTGTTGCTCTAAACCCTTCCCCTTTCCCCTGAAATTCCCTCCCTTCTCCCCTCTGGTGACTGTCAATCTGTTCTCAATTTCAGTGTCTTTGGTTATATTATGATTGTTTGTTTTGTTGATTAGGTTCCTGTTAAAGGTGAGATCATATGGTATTTGCTTTTGTAAACTTTTCTTATACCACCACCTTTTTCCTATCCTCTTACTAACCATCTCCCACTCAGGCCATATCTTACTTTACCAAGCAGTCCAGTCTATGCTGTATAAAGTCACTTTTTTAGAACTTTTTCCTCATTGCAGTTGAATAAGAGAGAAAAATGGTAACATTTTCTCTTAATTTACTCTAAACTAGAAAAATCTCCAGGAAGTAAAATGAGTAACAACCTGAGGCAGTTTCCTTATAAGTCTGACAATATAAAGAGAGTCCATGAAAATACCAGTTCCTGGTATAGTAAACATACAGATATGTTGGTTTATTCTTTCAAGATAGAGACAAAAGGATACCAACTTATCCAAAATGAATCAGATTGATACAAAGTACACCCACTCATCTTAGTTTTCAATGATTAATTATAATAATCCAAAGCAACTACATAAGTTAAGACATAAATCCTTTTTATTCTTTTGCTTCTTGTAAGAATAATAGAGAAAAAACTATTTGCGCCAGTAAATACCGGGTATTTTGCTATCAATATAAACAGTAAAAATATTTCTTGTTAACTACTTACAGTGTAACGAAAAATATTACTTTTCTAATTAATAGCAATTTTGGTTGGGAGTTTGAATAAGTGAAACATCTGTGAAAACAAAACCTCTCCATTGACATAATCTGGTTGAAAACTTAATTCCCTAGAAACAGAACACCCTAACATGCCAAATGGATTACCCTGGAAAAGTCTTCCTTCCTTCCATCAGCACACCATTGCAGCATGTATTCTATTACTGTTAGCATAGGTAGTTAGTTATTGATAAGAAGGGAGCAAAGGGAATTAGATATTAAACTTAAACTAGAAAGCTAAATCAGATATTAAGACAACATTCCATTAAGCTTACTAAGAAGCTATGGCATTTACAGACTCACTCACACACTCCAGCAGACTGGTGACAAGGAGATTCTGTGCTTTCTCTCTTGGAGCAGAATCAGGAAATCTCCCAAGGGATGTTTCTGGCCCAATACTTGATTATGAAGGTAGAAGGAGAGGAAAATCCCTCTGCCTGGCACATGTGCAGTAGAAACCAGATGATATAATAAAACCTCTTGACATGCATAATAGAAATCAAGATGGCACAAGGGGAGGTGTACCTGCCTATAGACATGTGTGGTAAGAGCCAAGATGGCAATATGAAGGGGTATAGGGAATAGCCTGGGAAAAACTGTAGAGGTAAACAGATTGGATAGAGGATACAGAACACCAGTAGGTCCCAGAAAAGGATTGGTCAGGGGAGGGCACAACTCAAGTCCAGGTAGATACAGGAAGTTGGGTTGGATAATTTGAATGGCACCTTGATCATTAATGAGAATGAAAAAAATTATATGGGGGGTTAACCAAAGCTTTGGGGCACTTGCTGATAGACCCTACCTGCCCTCTATGTCCCTGAGTATATTATTTCCCTTAACCCCAATAAAATCCTGCCACCATGTGTATTGTTTGAAAGTCTTTTTTTCTCAATACCATAAAAGAACTCATTTTTTACCAGTAATCTTACTACCATCATTATGTCTTTCCACAATACTTAATAACATATTTTCTTCTCCTAGATGGAAAATTACCCAATAGAAGTCCCCAAAAGGAGCATAGTCATAGCATATTCATAACAAGGAAAAGGAAACTGTCTAAATTTCTGCTTCTCAATATGATAACTCAATTAATATAAAGTTGAATTTAATCAGCTATGAAACTAGAAAATGAAAATCAGCCTGGGGGTACCTCATGACCAATCATTAACACCACCATAAAACGAGAACAGCAAAGACGGAAACATCTGCTTCTTTGTGCCAAATGTCTAAATCACTTTACATTTCCTTAAAAGATGCTCTACTCCCATTGACAGTATGACCATTTGGATGTTTTCTTGGGGTCATCCCTGGGGAAGCAGGTGGTGCATGTGATGTGGAGAACCTTTGGAAAAGAGTACCCTTCCTTGATTTCTGGTGTACATGTACAGGAGACTTTTTCATTTCCAATCTTGGCTAAGAGAAGAGAAGAGAAGAGAAGAGAAGGGAAGGGAAGGGAAGGGAAGGGAAGGGAAGGGAAGGGAAGGGAAGGGAAGGGAAGGGAAGGGAAGGGAAGGGAAGGGAAGGGAAGAGAAAGAGGGAGGGAGGGAGGAAAGAAAGAAAGAAAGAAAGGAAAGGAAAGGAAAGGAAAGGAAAGGAAAGGAAAGGAAAGGAAAGGAAAGGAAAGGAGAAAGAAAATGGTACATCCCTGAAAAAAATTTAGCCTCCTTTAGGACATGTCTGCCTTTGTGTCTGCTTAAGTGTTCACAGTTTTATAGGTTTCGTAGGCAACATAAATCCTTTTGGATCTTAGAAGGAAAAAGCATTCTATGCAGATTTGAAAAGAGAAAAACTAACTTACCACAATTGTTCAGTTAATTGACAGGCACCATCATCTGAAACAGCAAAAATGTATTTTGACATTGCAATCATAAAACTACCAAAAACATTTAAATTGTCTTCAAACACATTTTGTGAATGTACCTACAGAAGCAAAATGAAGTAAAATAAAAATACCTCATCTTATCTCCATCTTGTAGTTACTTCAAACGAAAGTGTTTTATCCCTACCTTTTTTAGGTCCAAATTAGATAACCAGTTGTTTTTTTTTCAAAATCTTTTATGTACACTCAGTGGCATATGCATATATTGCATCAATATTTTCTTCTAGTGCTTAATTTTAAAAGATAAGCAGAAGTACAGGGCTACTGTATTCTGTAATCTTGGTCCTGGCATGAACACAATTGTGAAATACTTAACCTAATACACAGTTTTAATAATGCTATATAAATCACCTTATTGAGCTCAAAAATTTTGTTTTCTATACCTCCTGCCAAAAAAAGCTAAAGTATTTAGCATAGTGTTCAGTGGTTTCAGTCAGCTGCTTCCATTCTACCTTTCAAAGAATCTATTCCATAATTTTCCAAAGCATCCTCATTTTACCTTTCAGATTCATTTGCAACTATTTTCTCTTGTGCCCTATACTCACACCATATCTTAAATACAACTGTCTTTATTAAAACAATATTTTGGTTTACCCCCCTTTTCCCTGCCTCAATATTTTTTTCTCCCATTCTTTAGGGCCAGAGCAATTAATCTGGATATCCAGAGAAGGAATTACTCTCCTCTTTCTAGATGTCACCACTGTATTTCACATCTTTATTACAGTACTCATCAGATACTATCATACAGATATAGGTGTTATGCCTTGACCCTGTCCATTTTTGCTGATCAAGAAGGCTGCCTGCTATGCTTTTGTCATGGGAGAGGTCCAGAAGATGGTGGTTGAGCTAAAGGTACAATGCATGGCATATACAGATAAGGTACAAATTTTTATGTTCATCTACCATCCTTTAAGAGAACAGTACACTTGCATTGCACATTTTTTGCTGAATATTGAATTTGAAAGAATTAGTGATATCTGTTATGAATGGAACATTTTTAGTTTCATAAAAACAAATCAAGAAACTAAAATTAAAATTTTCCTCTATTAACTGACTTTTTAGACAAGTTCTTAAAAATTTTTGTATCATATGGGGATATGTTATTTTATATTTAAGATTTTTATAGGTTTGAATGTTGAACAGAAAGGTGACAATACTTGGTGGAACTCTATTAGCATAGCATGTACTTGAAATCACTTGTCTTGAGGGAAAAATGACATATTTGACTTGAACCATTGACAGAGTTACCCCAGCAACAAGAATGAACTAGTAGCATAATCTTAAAAACAGATAATCTATCTTCTTATGAAGGCTGAAATTATAACTGCTTTGCTGGTAATTGTGTACTCCTGGCCAAGCTAACTACGCCACATCAGACTATGACAATATGAAGCATGTAGGTGTGTTACACACTCATAAGGCCTCATCCTTTATTTTCCTTCTGGGTCCATAATCACTTTAGGCTTCAAAATTTTTCTCAGATGATTTTACATTGGCTATCTATTCATTCATTTTATTAAAGACTTCCTTATTTTAATGTAATATATTAAATATCAAGAGATATTATTATTGGATTACTTAATGCATTTTCAAATAACAGTTGGTTGGAGCATTGTCCCAATACCCCCAAGGTTGTGGGCTTCATCCCTTGTCAGGACATATACGAGAAGCAACCAATAACTGCATGAATAAGTGGAACAACAAAATGATCTCAATCTCTCTTTCTCTCTCTCTCACTGCTCTCTTAAATTGATTATTTAAAAAAATGGAGTTTTACTTACATGTGATTTGAATTGCCAAAGAACAGGACCAATTAAACCCTTTAGTTCTTAGTACCATTTTTTCAATAATTTATAATTTCTAGCATGTTCACCTATCTAATTCACTACCTTTATCAGTCCAAGTTTTCTTTTGTTATTATTTTGCCTGATATTTTTTCATGCTTTTTTTTCTTTTGTAGCTTGATTAAGTTCTGAGAATTGCATCAAAGAATATGAAAATCCTTTCATATAAAACAGACAACTTACTAAATGGATAACTAGTGGATTCAAAGAAGAAAGCAGATCCTATCAAAAACTTTGAAGCTTTTGTTTTGACCCCAGAGATGCTGGCATGAGTATGGGAATAAAGTCATCCCAAATAAAATGCTTTATGGATAGCACGTGTACCTTCAAAAGTTTTCTCTTTAGAGAAGTTTTGTGAGGACCCTTTCATATGTGAACTGATTCAAATAACAATTGCAATTAGTGATTCACCTCCTCGTATTTGACCATTTAATTTGCAAGAGAGTCAATTTTCTATAAAAAAAACCATGGTGTTTGAATGCAGGAACAGAATACTAAATTAGATATCATTCTGATAGTGTAATGTTATGATACGTTAGAAAATAAAGTGATGAAGAAATTAAATATGTATCATTGCCTTCCTTGAATATCTATACTTGGCAGGTGGTAGGAATATCCAGCTATTTCTATGTTTACTTGTGGAACCAATTATAAAAATAATTATGAAAAACAAATGCAAGTAGGTAACCGCTCTCAGCACAGAAAGTCATTTTAGTAATGAAATTCTTAAATTCCCATATCATTGAAATATGCACAGAGTATACAGTAGTACATAAATATTAAGTGAATTCTATCTCACTTTCTATTGTTCTGACACACACATGTGCACATGTATGAATATAGAATATACATAGGTGGTCAGAGAAATTACCTTCTTTTCTAATGTTATTAGATTCCTCTTTATTTTGGCATTTGCTTTTCTTCATACCAAAACTTCAGTCCTTTTTTTCTTATATAAGTCATGAGCCAATGGCTTCAGTCCAGGGCTTGGACTGAAGTGTCTGAAGATGCATGGTAATAGGAAAAAAATGAAAATGAAAGGGAATTGGTATGACTGAGCCTAACTTTATATATTCCATAAACAGGCTAGAGGCTAGAATAGACTTTCTTTGTAAAAAAAAAAAAAGGGGGGGGAGCTAAACATGAGGTCTTACTTTTTTTCCTCCTGAACAAGTAACTCTTACTTTAGTCATAGAGTTCTGAGTCCTTTATCTTTATTCACAGAGCTAAAATAAAAACACAAATTAAAGTAGCTCCATTTCAGTAAAAAACATGCATCAAATATTGCAAACCAACAACAATCTTACTACAAAATATTTTTTTGAAAACTGGATAAAACATAATAAATATTATTTGGAATTCAAAACTGAATGAAATACATTAAGAGAATTGTCAGTGGTCAAAATTGAAGCTAAAAGTAGAAATGACAAATAGATTTACTGATCTTTTGCTTGTGTGTGATGTTTATCCATCTTAGCTAAGAGCCTTTGGATTTCTAGGACAAGAAATTAAAAAGTTTCCCTTGAAAATATTACACAGTTTTGGCGTTTGATTAATGGTATTGACAAGATCAGAGAAATTCAACAGAGAATATTTAACAAAAAAATATTCAAGGGTTTGTACACTTTGGAAGATGGGACCCTCACTCAACAAAGGACATTTAGAAACTACAAATATGTAAAGCCCTGCTAAGCAGGAACTGAAATCCATAATTAGAAAACATAAGAGGAAATCTTGACTGAGAGTCAATATAAGAGTCAAAGAGCAAGATTATAAACAGCAAAACATTCATGTAATTGCATGTCTAACTTCATATTATAAAATAATTGTTTAAAGTTTTTAAGAATAAAAGATGGGGGAGAACATATTTGAAAGAAACAAGATGTTTTAAAAAGAACAATATAGTTTTCAATGAGTACTTCTTATAACTTATAAAATAAAAATATAATCATTGAAACTAACTAAATAGTCAGATATATTAAATACAACTAAAGAAATTTAACAGAAATATAGAACTTAAGAAATTATCCATCTTGCCAGAGAAGCAAAGATGAAAACAATTAGTAGAGAGAGCATATGAGATGTAAAGATTGAATGAGATGATCCAACATTTGTCTAGTAATAGGATTCAGAAAGAGAATGGGAGGAAGTAATTTTAAAAGAGTGATATATGAAAAAGGTTCAAGAATTGTGATATCACATACATAAATTATTGTATGATATGTCTCTACATATCTATATAAATCTATGCCTCTCTGTCTGTCTTCATGAAGCTAAATAAATCTCAAACAATATAAATAAAATTAAATCTACCTCACAAACAAACATAAACATAAACAAAGATAGCTACAGGACAAAATAAGTATTTAAACTGAAGCAAATTAGGTTTACAGCAAACCTTTCCACAACAGCGAAAAATGTAAGATAGAAGACATCATAACTCAAAAGTGCTAAGAGAAATAACTTGCATTATTTTATTAATAACATTACCTATCTATATGCTAATTTTAATAAAGGTCAAAATATGTTTTCAGACAACAAAAACTACTTGTCTCTACTACACACTTCTATTGAGAGTAATCTAAAGGATATAATTAGGCCCTGGAAGAGTGGTTCAGTTGATTGGAGCATCATCCAGTACACGAAAAGTTTGTGGGTTCATTCCTGGTCAAGGCACATACCTAGATTGTGGCTTCAATCCCTAGTCAGGGTGCATATGACAGGCAACCAATGGATGCTTGCTCTCTCTCTCTCTCTCTCTCTCTCTGTCTCCCAAATCAATAAACATATCCTTGGGTGAGGATTAAAACAAATAAACAAAAACAAACAAACAAATGATATAATTTAGGAAAAAGAAACAATTCAGAAAGAAAGAATAGTGAGTAAACAAACTGATATAAGTAGGTAAATCTAAAAATCAATGACTATAAAATCATAAAAATATAGTAATATTAATAATCAATTGGAGATAAATTAAACCAAAGTGACTAAAAATACCAGATACCTATAACATGTACAATGCTGGTGGAAGGAGTTACTATTAAAGTGTTATAAATCTCTTATTTGGCAGAAGCATAAAAAAATACCAGTTAACTTTATACTTTGCTCAGTGTGTTATGAGCATTAAGATTTAAAGGCTATAACAAAGGAAAATAGAAGGTATAATATCCCAATTTATTAAAAAGAAAAATAACTACAAAAAAGAAATAAACATGGAAATGGCTGGGTAATTAAAAAACAAAACAAAATGATGCAGGGAAATACAAACATGGTATATTAGTAGCCACAATAAACATGCTGGTTTGCAAACTCAAGAGTTTCCCAGCTGCAGTAGGAAACTGGCCCCTGGACACGAGGACTGGGAGAGTCTGATGGAGGAGGCAGGCCACTCCAGATTGGTGCATGGAAGCTTTAACAAGCAAAGAAACTTATATGTGAGGTTTATGTTGGGTAACCACAAAATGAGTAAAGTTCAGAACCTACCTGTCAGAATCTTAAAAGTTTATGTAGAGCCCTTAAGTGGGCTCAGTCATGCCTCATTTCCCAATGGTCTCAATAATACATTATTCTATCAAGGCTGCATCTTTGAAAAGGCTCTGGGACATTCCGAGGGGAGGGGAGGGGATGCAGAGTCTCTCATTGCCAGGTCCTGCTCAAGGGTCAATGGGGCAATATGTCCTCTTGATGATCTCCAACAAATGTTAATGAACTCAATTGCTAGTTAAAGACAAAGATTCTGATACTCTCCTTCCTCTTCTTCCCATGTTCTACTCTTCCTAATCACTTTCTCATGTCACTACTCATTCTTCTCCCAATTCCACTGAAGAACACTCTGTATGTATGTTCTCCTCTGACCTGTTTTCAAAACACAAAATGACATTTCATAGTTTTCTAAGGGTGTCTACTTCTAGACATCGATAGGAAAGAAGTAGAAGATAGCGAAAATATAAACAGCAAGGGATAAAGCCCTTTGTTTCAACTAAGGTAAGTTTCTTGCCCTAGTTTTAAAACTAAGTCCCACATTCAAGGAATCCACCCCCGAAGAGGGCCCCAGGACGTAAAGGATTGTTAGTTCTGCTAGATTTTCAACTGTCCTCCAGAATACAAAAGGCTATAGATTTTTACTTTTTCATTCCCTCTTTTGTTCATTTGTCCTGTTAGAATTTGAGAATGGCTACCTGCCTGGTCACTTTACATACCTCCAGGCACTTACATAGAACGATTATCCTGTTGCTCCCTGTTCCCTTAATTAAACATTTCACATTATGAAAAATATGTCAACCATGTGATAAATGCAATCAACAATTGTATAACATTAAGAGAAGAAAATAGTGGGTTAAAATGAAGAAGACACACTTTATTTTTCTTAAAAGTCATTTATTAAACAAGTATTTCAGCATCTGCTGCATGCTGGCACTATTCTAGGCCCTAGGGATACAGTGATAACCATGTAGACACATTTCTGTTTCCTACTTATATTCCGGCAGCATGGAGAGGCAAGGCTGAGGAAGACTACAAGCAAGTACACAGAAACAGAAGTAAAATACATACTTTCAAGCAATTAGTGAAATGAAAGAAATGAAACAAGTGATGTGGCTCAAAGGATGAATAGTGTAGATTGGATGATCAGGCCTGAATAACACAAGGCATACAAGCAGGAGGATAGAATGTTTATGTAAAGGAATAGCGAACACGTAAGGCCTTGTGAAAACTTATATTCAAGCAATAGGAAGGCCAGCATCACTGGGTTCTAGCAAGCAGGAACAGAGTGGTGAAAGATAAAGTAAGACAGGTAGGTGGGGGGCAGATCTTAGAATGCATGGTAGGCTATTGCTGAGAAGTTTGAATTATATTATTTTTGTAAAAAATATTTTATTTACTTACTTACTTCTTTTAGAGAGGGGAGGGGAGGGGGAAAGAGAGGGAAAGAAACATCAGTGTGTGGTTGCAGAGACCTGGCCTGCAACCTAGGCATGTGCCCTGACTGGGAATCAAACCAGTGACCCTTCGGTTCACAGGCTGGAGCTCAATCCACTGAACCACATGAGCCAGGGCTGGATTATATTCCAAGGACAATGGTATTCACAGGGCACTTTAAGAACTAGAGTGACTTTATCTGATTTTGTTATAAATGTGTCTGTGGTTACTCTAGAAAATGAAAAGCAGAGGCAGGAGTAAAAATTGACAAATCAATTTTGAAACTTTCCTGGAAAGAGCTTATGGCATTTGAGACTAAAGTATAATTGGAGATGGAGAAAATTGGATAGATCTGGGATACATTTTGGAGGTAGGGATGGCAGGATTTGGCTATGAATTGATTACGGGTATTGAGTTAAAGAAAGATAAAAGAAGATTGCTGATTTAGGATTTTAGTAACTGAGTGGATATTAGTCACATTTACTGAGATGGCCAAGACTGGTGGACAATATCGGTTTAGTATGTGTATATCAGCTGTGGTGATTATATATTAAGCTGAGGTGATTCTTAGTTATATGAGTACTAATGTTGAGTAGGAAGTTGAATGTGGAAATCTGTAGTTCAGTGAGAGGTCACACATTGGGACTCACTATCATAAAGAGGGTATTTAAAAGCATGCAAATCGGAGAAAACTGTGTGTCTGTAAACAAAGAGTGGAAGGCTTAGGCAGTAGCCTAGGGAATCCCAATATTAAGAGTGACAACTGAAGACAGATCACACTCAAATTCTATGGGGTTTATCTAGAGAGTGGTATTTAATAGATTTTTTACCAAGTCCCTACTTAATGTCACTTTCTGTGTTGGGTGCCCCAGTGAACTACATTGATTTACACCTCATCCAGCTTATGGTTTACATTCCAAAAAACTACGTTTTTTCTTCCATATTTCTGGATTCATGAAAACATTCCAGTGCCACTCAAATGACCTAACAATTTCAACCCATTCTCTATACCAGTACTAAGCATGTCTAACCACTCTCCTTTCATTTCCTCCCAATTGCTTTTAAAATCTAAAACCCAAAGGTTACTCCAGTAGGAAAAAAAAATAACATCATGATATTGTTTTTCTTCAAACTACACATTTCTGGAAAAGGAGCTATAACAAATTCACAATGTAGTTGCAGATTAATATTGTTCTTTTTACTTTATTTGATCACCCCCCCCTTTTATCTTGCAAGTTGTAACTCAGCAACATGAGACATTGCAATAACTTCTTCATAAAGAATGGTCAGGGTGATGGACTCTCAGGTCCTTGAGTGTCAACAAGTCACCACAGAAGTTGCAGGCAACACACAATGTACATCTAATACTAGTAGAAGAAACAAAACAAAAATGAAAAAAAAAATCATTAGAACCCTTTAATCCTAAGGAAATATGGAGATACATGAGACTGGAAACAAATTTCACCAGCAATGTCCTGTTCAAGAGTGAAGATTATGACATCAGCCTAGGGTACTCTACTTCAGATTCAATTAATAAGATTGGAAATTCAGGCGCTCTGGTTTAGGAAATTATAGTTCAGGTTTGTGCAACATGAAACTTTATTCTTCATTTAGGCAAAATAAAGCCATAAACAAAACATGTTCTCTAGAAGATTTTAACATGTTGGCAGAACTGAATTTTTATCCTGTAATTCTGGGGAGACAGTTGCTTAACAAAGTGCATTTCCCCCATTTTCATCCATGTCTCTGTCTAAATCATTTTTTCTAATACTGAAATCATTTTAATGTAGCCTTTGGAAATCATACTGATGTTTGTCCTTTGGCTTTTTTCTCTCTTGAGATAATTTTTAATTTGCTAACACATTGAAAACACCACAGCTTTGCATATTTTTTGCATGTTTAATCTTTGCATATTTTTGCATGTTTAATCTGTCCTAAAATATAGCAAATTTGTCATTAATTTTGCTAGCTTGTACATTACAGAATATATTCTTGTACATTAAGAATATATTCTTTGGATAACTTTGCTTTTGAATATGAAGTGTTAGTGTAAAATTTATCTTTGCACTCTATTTAGAGTAGTAAAATATATTGAGAAGATTCTATAGCTAAAATAGGATTAGAAGGAGAATGTCCACATAGCTAAGAAGACAGATGTTTTTGAGATATATTAAAATTATCCTCTGAAAGTTGACATTATAAAGAAAGAACAAATCATTGTTCAGGACATTGCTTTGATTTGGGAGTAGGAACAGCCCAAATCAGCCCTTTCATTGTCTCTTACTCTGAAGTAGAAGCCTTAGAACATTAAATTTGAAGTAAACACTGAGCTATGGTTCTATTCAATAAGTAAATAAATTGAATGAATAGCAGAAGTAAGAGAAGGGAGGAGAAAGCTGTGTAGTAGAGAAATATGACTCTTAATTAACATTAAGAAAATGTGATTCTATAAAACTAGAAAATCTATAGTAAATAGACAGTTTTCAAATATATACATCCCTGATGTCCTATATACCTGGTTTTGTCTATAAACCCATTTCTTTAATTTCTCCATATGAGAGCTGTAGAATCTGGTCTCTTGGTGGGAGTTTGATGAAGTGTTATTAATATGTAAATATTCCCACTAGAATCTCTGTCTACTATTCCTATTTATTCCCCCAATATGTTCCTCACAATTAATACGTGCTTACCCTCTAACTGCAAAGTTTGTTCCCTTCATCCCTCATTTCCCAGATTTCTACTCTAGGGCAAATGTTCTGGTATATAGCACAGTGTTTCCCATAGAGTTCATTTCAGGTTCTTGGTACATCCTTTGTTCTACTCTGAATAAACCCATTTTTTCTATAAAGTTCTAATCTTTCACTAAAATTAAGACTTCAACTCAAAACATTTACTCATTTTTTCAGTGGTAGTCTCTCTCCCACCACCTTCACAATTTTAAGATGGTAAGAAAAGAGGAAGAATTTGATATACTTTTGAGTTTTCAATACCACTCCCAGAAGTAAGGGGATTAAGGCAAGTCTGTGAGAGCACAAAGCAGGTAACAAAATTGAAAAAAAGAAAGTTTGGTTGTAAGAGAGACCTTGCAAAAGCTGAATAATTAAGAAAGGAGCCCATGAGGCCCTGGCTGGTGTAGCTCAGTGGATTGAGTGCGGGCCTGCGAACCTAAGAATCACAGTTCGATTCCCAGTCAGGGCACATACCTGGGTTGCAGGCCAGTTCCCAGCAGGGGATGCACAAGAGGCAACCATACGTTGATATTTGTCTCCCTCTCTCTTTCCCTTCCCCTCTAAAGATAAATAAATAAAATCTTTTAAAAAAGAATGTCAACATTACTAAAATGAGAATGGTAACTTAAAAAAAAAGAAAAGAAAAAGAAAGGAGCCCATGAGGAGGAAGAATGAATAACATACAAGTCATTAGGGGAGATTAGGTGGGGAAGGGTTGAGGAACAGTGACACTGAAAAAATATCTCATATGAACTCTTTCTTCTCAATTTCAAAATGCCCCCCTTATCATTAACTTGCTCTTTTTCTTACATCTGTTGTCCAGGAAGCCTTGGGCCACTTTTACACCTAGCACACACATAATTGATCACAGTCTCAATTAATATGCCTTGATTTTGAAAATTTTTAATGATTGTAAATACTTTCCCCTTTTAACTCTTTTCCTATTGTGTTCTAAAGCAAAGGTATTTTTCTGCTTCTGTATTTTAATGCTAAAATATGGAGTTCTGCTGCTACAAAGACTAGATTTGAATCAAGACTGCCAAACTCACTTATTAGTTTGAGTCATTTTTTGGTAGTGTCTATAGGTTTTCTATGTACACTATCATGTCATCTGCAAACAATGACAGTTTTACTTCCTCTTTTCCAATTCAGATACCTTTTATTTCTTTTTCTTGTCTGATCACTGTGGCTAGAACTTCCAATACTATGTTGAGTAGAAGTGGTGAAGTGGACATCCTTGCCTTGTTCCTGATCTTAGTGGCAAAGCTTTTAGATTTTGTCCATTGAATATAATTTTGGCAATAGGTTTCCCATATATAGCCTTTATACTGTTGAGGTATCTCTCTCTACTCCCACTTTGCTGAGTGTTTTTATCATAAAGGGTGCTGCTGTACCTTATCAAATGCTTTTTCTGCATCTATTGATATGGACATGTGATTGTCTTTCCTTTAGTTTATGTGATGCATTATGTTTATTGATCTGTGAATATTGTACCATCCTTGCATCCCTGGGATGGATCTCACTTGATCATGGCCTATAATTTTTTCAATGTATTGCTGGACGTGGTTTGCCAATATATTGTTGAAAATTTTAGTGTCTATGTTCATCAGTGATATTGGCCTGTAGTTTTCTTTCTTTGTTGTGTCTTTATCTGGCATGGGACATAAAGGAAAGAATAAACAAATGAGACCTCATCAAAATAAAAAGCTGCATGGCAAAAGAAAACATCAGCAAAATGAAAAGGGAACCAACCATATAGGAAAAATACATTTGCCAATGACACTTCAGACAAGGGTTTGATCTCCAAAATATATAAAGAACTCACATGATTCCACTCCAGGAAGACAAACAATACAATTAAAAAATGAGCAAAGGACCCAAACAGACACTTCTCCAAGGAGGACATACAGAGGACTCAGAGACATATGAAAAGTGCTCAGCATCACCAGCCAACAGAGAGATGCAAATTAAAACTACAATGAGATACCACTTCATACTGGTCAGAATGGCCATCATAGACAAATGAACAAACAACAAGTGCTAGCAAGCTTGTGGAAAAAAGGGAAAACTAGTACCCCATTGGTAGGAATAAAACTGCATCAGTCACTGTGGAAAAAACGATTTGTAATTTCCCCAGAAAACTAAAAGTGGAACTGCCTTTTGACCCAGCAATTCTACTGCTGGGATTATACCATAAGAATCTTGAAATACCAGTTCAAAAGAACCTATGCACCCCAATGTTCATAGCAGCACAATTTGCAATAGCCAAGTGCTGGAAATAACCTAAGTGCTCATCAGTAAATGAGTGGATCAAAAACCTGTGGTATATTTACACAGTGGAATACTACACAAAGCAGAAAGAAAGAAGGATCTCCTACCCTTTGTGACCACATGGATGGGTCTGGAGAGCATTATGCTAAGTGAAATAAGCCAGGTGGTAAAAGACAAATACCATATAATCTGACCTATAAGTGGAACCTAATCAACAATACAAACAAGCAAGCAAAATATTACCAGAGACATTGAAATAAAGAACTGACAGTAACCAGAGAGGAGGGGGAAGAGGGATAACGAGGGAAAGAAGGGAAAGAGTTTTCAAAGAACATGTATAAAGGACACATGGACAAAGCCAAAGGGGGTAGGATTGAGGGTGGGAGATGGGGAGGGTGGAGCAGTGGGGGTGGTAGGGGGAAAATGGAGACAACTGTACTCGAACAACAATAAAAAAAGACTTTGTCACTAGCTGTATGCTCTTGAAAAGATAAGCAAATTACTTAACCTCTGTGGACTTAAATTTTCACCAAGGGGAATAATTATACTTATTTCATAATTAAGTGCCTGTATTAAATAAGCTTAGCATAGAGTCAGCTCACAAGCAGTGTAATGAACTTTGCACAGTGCTATTCCTCAAACACTCCTCCCCCTTCTCCTCTTCCTTCTTCTAGTTATTATTTTCAACATGTCTCTAGTATCTCTTTTATTCTCTCTCTTTTTTCTACCTCTATCCCTCCCAACTCAGAAAACAAGAACTGTCCAAGATCTTGGATTCATCTTGTTGTTACTATTCTGTCAGACTTTTCTTTGGTAATTGTATCCATTACCATACTATCATTTACAAAGACAAGACTTCATACTACACATAGCTCTCACCAAATCTTCTTTCCTAATTTTATTTTCATCCTTTTTGGGGACTTCTCCATCTAGACATTTAACTACTCATAAGTTAATATTCTTACCCTGTACACAGCCTCTCTCAGTTTGCCCCACTGTTACTGCTCCTGTCATCTTCCAATTTAATTTTGATGTCAATGTGAACTTTCTCTTTTGGTACCCCCATACAAAATGAATTAGTCTTCTTTGTCAATCTTTACTATCTCTCTCTTTTTTATTGCACCCTCACCATCATGATTTTGGCTCAAGCTCTTATTACATGACTTCAAGCACCACAGATTGACTTACCTGTTTCTGAAATGTAAATCATAGGACATGTCTGACTCTGTATCTGGATTTTTCTGCTCAAAAGTATGTCAATGAGAATCAACCATGATAATGCAGACAGCAATAGTTTGTTTATTTTCATTGCTGTGTGGGATTTCAATATGTAAATATATTGTACAACAACTTATTCATCCATTCTACTCTTGATGATATTTAGGCTGTTTCCATTTTATGATGATTATGAATAATGGTTCTAAAAACATACTTGTATACATTTTGTGGTGATATACAAACAGTGCTGTTGGAATATATATATATACAAAGAAGGCACAAGTATCATATACACAGAAAATACATCTTTATCTAAATAAGATTAGTTACCTCTGGGTGGTGGGATATAAGGAAAATTTGGCCTTATTCTAAGTTGTCTACAATAAAAACAAAATTTGGAATTTGGCATACCCTAGTTATGTAGAATGTGAGTTCTGACATCAAAAAGTCTGATTCAAATTCTAGCGCCACTATTTATTCTCTTATTTTACTTACTTTTTATCAATTTCATTACTATTTTAAGTACTAATCTTGCTGAGGCTCAGTTTGTTCATTTCCTCATCTGTAACATTAGGGAACCAGAGGATATCCTTCATAGGAATGACTAAAGTAATAAATTACCTATTACATGTAAACTCAATGTAGTGTCTGGCAAAACCCAACCATTCAATATATATTTGTTAAAATTATACATATTATCATATTTATGATAAGAAAACACTGTTTTCCCTAACTTTTGTCTTTCAAAATCTGGGTGACTATGTGGAAGAATATATAATTTAATAATTTAAATATTAGAGGAATAGGAAGAATGTTTAATTTTTATTGACATTATAAGCACAAGGTAGCAAGCTTTCTGGATAGAATGAACTACCTGGAGGTGGGGTTGTAAATATGTGAACTGAAACCACCAAAGTGACATTGGCAACAGAGAGAAGAAAAGTGCAGGAAATTTACAGCATCAGTGTACTGTAAAGAAACTATTATATGTACAAATTGAGTATGACTTTCTTAAAATTTTGGATCAGCGGAAGACTACACTAACTGAACCAGAAAAAATCTAAAACAAATAGAACACCATTTATAACAAAGCATTAAAAAATCACAAGTACGACAAGTAATTTTTCTAACCCATATTGCTCATCTACGATTCTAAAATGCGTTGTGTTTACAGATGTGTTTTTACTGAGAGTTGTACCTACATTGTTTGTTCAGGGACCCAGAAGATTATAACAAAATGAAAACTTAACAACACTGTTAATTTGGGGATCCATTTCAATTAAGAAAATGGAAATAAAAGAATAATTTTCATCAACTTCTACTTGTTTCTTAGATCATAAATGCTTTGATAAAATGTAGAAAGCAAAACATTATTATATTAAAAAGCATTATATTTTTTAAAAAAGGGAGTTTTAGGTTTTAGAAAAAGCCTAATTTGAAAATCAACATCACTGTTTATTAATATTTGACTTGTTAGTTTTCTCATCTGTAGAAAGAGGTGACTGTGAGGATTAAAGAAAATAATGAATATGAAATAACCTCATACTATCTGACACAATATGGGTTTTTGGTAACATTAGGTTTTTTCATCCCTTGTGACTCTATTATTAAAATATTTTATTCTAATTAATAGAAATTCCCCATTTTTGTTATTTTGTTTGAGTCATTAGAGACTTTTTATATCATTCAATATATCACAAAATAAATTAATATTTATCAAGAAAGAAGGAGACTACAACTTGCTTGACCAAAACTTAGATACAGTTATTATTATCAGTTTTTGAAATCAGCCTTTACCCCACTCTAGAGTAATCCTCCCTGACAAGGCTAGACAGCATTTTTCTCATAGTAGGCTTTCAGATTTTAATACATGCACAAAACTTGTCTCCATAGGTTATTTCACAGTATTTCTATAAAGTCAGGATTATTATACCTATTAGTTTTTCATATACCTGTATACTCCCACCATAAATATAGTCATCTATAATAATAAACAATAGGAGTTTATAATTTATAATTCATCATTGAACTTATCACATGGGACTTCAGGTCATTTTTTTTTTTTATCTATTTGAATGCGTTGCTGTAGTATGAGCTTTTCCAAATCCGGAACTGTATGCTGGGGCCACAGTCAGCAATGTGCCCCAATCAGCTGATGTGGAAATCCTTTACCAATTCAAATATGCAGCAATACTAAATTAAGTATAATTTTTTTGAACCATAAAAATCATGAAACTAATTCAAGACGAGTTATATCTTGTGAGTTAATGGAAGCACATTTCAAAGAGATCTGAAAGGAGACTACTGCAACTGAGAACACATAAAACTTCTACAGAAAAAGGCCCTTCACTGAAGATGAACTCACACTATAAAAGTTATAAACCACAGGAGTAAAAGAAAAAAAGGAACAATCAGCAGATGCAGAAAGTAGACATATTTACATTCCAAGAAATAATAGATAAGCCCAGGACTGATTACTTTCAAATTTTAATAGAGTCCCAGGGAAGCAGTTGATTTTCAAGTTAACTGGATGACTGGGTCTCAGATATTTTATTCCATATATAAACTCATATTTCAAGTAAATAAATCATAAGGTTTCAAATGTTTTATTATCAGCATAGGTGATACAGTTACAATAAAAAGAAAAACTTCTGCCTAATTTTGTTCCAAATCAAGTATTTTATTCAAATGTATGGGAAATGATTAAAATGCAATATTTTGGTCTCACTGACTACCATCTTTTGCTACCTGCAAGAGAAAAATATTAAAATGTAAATAACTTATTTTTAAAAATCTGTTGTCAAGCATATTAGTCAGGTAATATAACACAATGGAAATTACAGTAAGGTTCACTAGGCAGCCTTATACAAATTCAGTAAGTGCTCAATTTCTTTAAAGACTGCATCAGTTGTTTAGATTAATGAAGTAGGTTTCTAGGCCAGAGGTTACTGGCATAAATCATTACATTGAATTATGCAGTCAGTACATATGGTATTTCAGTTATGGGTGCTTGAAATTCAGTACACAGCTTTGCTATAAATCACAGGCAAAAGTTACATTAAAAGAAAGTTCTATCATATGAACTCTGAAATCAATGGAAATGTACAATAAAAATAAGATACATTTAGCTATATATGTCAAAAGAAAAATGATTTGTGTCATTGCCATTCATAATTCATATTTTTGTTTCCTATGTCCAGTTTAAGTTGCTTTTTCTCCCACATGTCCCTTTTCTGGCACAGTTAAATTTAATGTCCACAAACATTCTACACCAGGAAGAAGGCCACATGTGTGATATTTATTAAAAATGTAAGAAGAGCAAAATTCAAAAGAGCCAGAGCTTGAATAAGAAAATCTTCAACTTGCTTATGGAGGTATTTAGGGATGAAGAGATGGAAACTATTTTTAGGGAAAACACAGAGAGTATGAATGGAAAGTTTTATGATGAGGACAAATAAATGCAGACTCACATACACATGGCCATACAGCCTACTAATGTGCACACACCCACACGTGTGTGCACACACACCCCCACATTCATTCACAACAGTCACAGCTGGAAATCAGAGAACAAATGGGTACTTCTGAGGAGGTGCTGCTGAAAAATTTTCCTGATGTAAATGGGGCCTTGTTAGGATCATGAGGGAAGAATAGAATTTTAAGAGATAGCAAGGAAATCAGAAAGCATTTTATGCAGAGATTACTGTAGATAAAGGAATGAATATTATCTCAGAGAATAAAATACATCTCTAAAATTATCTAACGTGTACAACAAAGAAGAAATAGAAAGCAGAAAAGATATTCCCTCCCTTCTTATCATCTTTTCTCTCTTTCCCTTCCTTCCTCCTTTCTCCCTTCTTTCTTTCCTTCTACAAATAATTACTAAGCCCCTATACAAGGTTCTGGGAATATAGTTATGAAGAAAACCTCCTTCTACCTTCAAAGAGCCAGAGTGGTCTGACCCAAAAAAACAAATAGAAAACAAACAAACAAAAAAACTCCACACGTAAATCAATTATTAGAGTACTATGTGACAAACTCATCTTGTACTGTGGCATGGGAAGGAATTTTCCTGACTATAGATAGTTGCAAGTATTCATACATACTTAGAAAAGCAGGGTTAAGTTAGGATGAGACTGGATAAGGTATAACCTAAATGGTCAGGTAGAGGAATTCAGAGGTGACAGAGTTGGAGGAAAACAGGAAGCTTTAGGGACTGTTCATGAAAAAATCACCATAAACAACCATGATTACGGTTAATTGAAGTGCACACAAACACACATATTTACTGCTCTAGGCTTGAGTATTTAAAAGTATGATATAATTATCTATTAAAACTATCATTGACACACTGCATGGACCCTCCTCCCAAATGCATGCTTGTATACGTGTCTCTACATAACACACAAGAGACACATTGAGCAGATTTCTGTACCCACAATCATTTTATGAGCAGAAGCTTCTGTGAAGAACTGAATAATGTTCATTGACCTAAATCATGGCCTAGAATAACTGTAGGTGCATGCATACCTTAATCAAATGAAAAGTAGGCCAAATATATGTGTTTACTTGTTTTCACCACAGCTGAGAAACCTCATGTGTGCGTATATGACTATAAAAATAAATATACCATTAACCTAAAAAAGAGATGAACCATAAGGTAAATTTCTAGCAAAATACACATGAAAGAGATTAAAAATTAATCTCCAGACTGGAACACATTTGTTCCTTTTCAATTCCCAATAATGCCTTCAGATACACGGTCCCTGAGGACGCACGGCTGGCTGTCCTTCCGTGATAATCAGGGCCAGAGTGAGAAGAAAGATTTTTGTCTTAGAAATGTGCCTTCTACGTTAAATCCCAAAGGGAAAATAATTCCTAAACTAACAAAGGTATTCTTTTCTTTATGGTTGTAGGTTTGTGCAGATATAATCCCCATGAATATTATCATTAATGTCTAGAACTATCTAAAAAAAACAGCCAATTATAATTTTTCTCTAAAGTATGGTGAGGAATCATACAATGCTACTCACTGCATGGATATCACTGAGATCTTTAAACCTGAAGTGCAAGGGGCCTATCGCTAACTTGTCTAAGAGAATGAGGTCATCTTCTACGGCCAAGTTCAAAGGGAGTGTTTGATGCCAGAGGAACGGTGTCAAGCAGGCAACTTTCATGACCCTTAGAGTAGTAACTGGTGAGAGTGCCCACTTTTAATATTTTAAATTAAACAAAAAATTCACAACACAAAGAATTTTAACACTATGCAGAAAAAGAATCTTAGGTAATTAATGTGAGTGTTTGAAAGGTTTTCTAGACAAAAAAATAAAATACTGAAATTTTAATGAGTCGATGACTCTAGAGGAAAAGGGACATATGAATTTCCTTAAAGCAGTGATTTTCAACCCTTTTCATCTCACGGCACACATAAACTGATTACTAAAATTCCACGGTACACCAAAAAATACATTTTTTGCCACTCTGTCAAAAATAGATATAATTAACTTTTATTCATTCATACCAAATGGCTATTACTGTGTTGGCTGAGGTTATTTTTTTTAATGTGACAATCTAAGGAAAAGAGGTCAGTGCCCCTGACTAAATAGTCAGGTATTGCATGTTTTAAAAATTCTTATGGCACACTGGTTGTGAATTGCTGACTTAGAACAACACTCATTTTACAGGTGAAGAAACTAAAGCCAAGAGAAGGAGAATAAACTACAGAAGGGTCACACAGTGAATTCACATCTGCTGACCACTTAGGAGTGTTCTCTCTGCTATATCTGGGTTTTCCTAAAAACAAAGAGTTCAGGGAAGGGGAGATTATACAGCAAAATTTCAGATCTAACTCATTTTTATCCCCAAATCATGCAGATACTACTAGTCATTTTCTTCAATTTGTTATTTGTTATTTTTGGGGGAGGCTAGAATGACCTAGAATTAATTTCTGTTTTATACGTAGAAATTTGACCCACCTCTGTATGTTAATGAATATACCTTATTTCATATTAAAAATCATTTTTTTCTAAAATTAATGTGGGTTTGTGGCAGGGAACAAGTACCATATGATAACTACCCAGCATCTCAAACACCCTGGCCCATTGTAGTCAATGCTTAATTTAATGTGTATATGGCTTCTTATCACTTCGCTGTGTACTGCCAAAAACACAGGCGTTTGGCTGCCTTCCTGCAATGCAGTCCTCATAGGTGTGGGTACAGATACGGATTCTCATTTCTCTAATGCATTTATTACTCTTTCCATTTATTCCCTTCTTAAGTCATTTACATATTTTTTCACATTTCTCACAGTCTTGTGTCACTCTTGTTGAAGCCCCTATCATATCCTGGTCACCCCAGAAAGTTAGTTAGCCTCACTCCATTGAGTCTAACATCCACCCTCCAATTTATCTTCATTCACACCCATGTACATCTGTGAAAATATATTTTTGTTTACATTTATTCCTCTCAGAGAACCTCATACACTTCCCTGCTGTTATATACCATCCCCAAAATAGTATTTAATTTTTGCTTCATAATTTCAAGTTTTAATAATAAGATAAACAAATAAATAGATCAATTCTGATGGGAGGATGTGTTAGCAGTCTCTGGGAACATTTCTGCACTCTCTCAAGACCTGCTGAACAGAGTGACCTTAAGTCAGAGAAATGAACCTCATTAAGGATATTTCGGAAGAGGAAAGACTAGTTGAGGGATACAGGTTTGGCAGTGGGACTTAGCAGTGCTCTTCAAATAATCAGATACTTCATTTGGATGTAGGGGTAAGAATTTTGTCCAGCCATTTACGTGGCAAGGGTCATTTTTAGCAAACAAGTTTGAAATGACTGGAAACATTGGATTTTAAGTCATGTTTTCCTATTTAGTTGGTTACTCTAAAAAAGTTATGTGCACATATAAAATGAAAAACAAAACTTTACTATAGTAGTCTATGCTGTCAGAATGTCAGTTATGATAAGGTTACACATCCCTGTCTAAAATAATATTCAAATTATTCCAGATATAAACTCTTTGTGCAGATAAAAGCTACAATTCAACACACACACACACACAAAATCAACCAAACAATCCAATTAAAAATGAGCGGAGGATCTGAACAGACACTTTTCTCAAAAAGACATACAAATGGCCCACAGATATATGAAAAGATGTTCAACTTCACTAGCTCTTAGGGAAATGCAAATCAAAACTACAATGAGATACCACCTTATACCTGTTAGAATGGTGATTATCAACAAGACAATAATAACAAATGTTGAAGAGGTTGTGAAGGAAAAGGAACAATTATTCACTGCTGGTAGAAATGTAAACTGTAAGCCACTATGGAAAACAGTATGGCGGTTCCTCAAAAAATTAGGAATAGTGTTACCATCTGACTCAGAAACCCCTCTTCTGGGAATCTATCCAAAATTTTGAAAACATTTACTCAAAAACACATATGCACCCCTATATTCATTGCAGCATTATTCATGGTGGCCAAGACATGAAGACAGTTGAAGTGTCCTTCGCTGGATGGTTGGATAAAGAAGATGTGGTACATATATACAGCGGGATTGCAGTCAGTCATAAGAAAAGATGAAATGTTGCCATTTGTGACAACATGGGTGGACCTTGAGAATATCATGCTAAGTGAAATAATTCAGACAGGAAACGGTAAGAGCCATATGATTTCACTCATACATGGGATATAAAACTGAAAGCAATGAATAAACAGACAAGAAAAACAAACAAAAGCTCAGACACAGACAACAGTATGGTGGTTACCAGAGAGAATGGGGGTGGAGGAGAAGGGGGCAAAGAGGGTCAAATTTATGGTGATGGGAGATGATTTGACTTTGGGTGGTAGCCACAGAATTGAATATGAAGGTCCTGTATCATAGGTGTGTACACTTGAATCCTATATAATGCTTTTAACCAATGTCACCCCAATAAATTCAATAAAAAACTATTATGGCCATATTACCTATTTGTTTTCTAACTGAAATTTAGTTGCAATCTTGTCTCTTTCCTTTTTTGTTTTGTGACCTTAGTCAATGTATTTCATTTCTTTAAGCTTTGATTTCTTTATTTGCAAATGGGGGAAGTAAAGGGAGGATATCTGCCTCTAGATTGTTATGAAGAGTATATTAGATAACATTTTGGAAGTACTTAATCTATCTGGCACATTATGGTCACTTAACAAATGAGAGGTTTTACTGTATTTTAGCTATGAGTTTATCCTTTACAAGTAATAATATACTCATAATATCAATGTGATTTTGGAATTCAGTAATCTAATATACATTTATGAAATTAAAAAAGAGAATTTCCAGGGAGAGAGTAGAACTTTTCCTTAAATCACTCTTTTTTTTCCTCCAGCTTTAGAGATCATTATTGCACAGCTATATTGAGAATTCAC
The DNA here is from genome assembly GCA_004027475.1 of Anoura caudifer. Lineage (NCBI taxonomy): Eukaryota > Metazoa > Chordata > Mammalia > Chiroptera > Phyllostomidae > Anoura > Anoura caudifer. The sequence continues at coordinate 133,287 of PVKU01004042.1, forward strand.
CTCCTTTTATTTAAAACAATGTTTGATTGGATTCAAACCATCTTCTGACATCTTCTTAAAGGACAATCCAAACTCTTCAATTATCTTTTTCAAATACATCAGGAAAACTATTCTGAGTGTCTGAAAGGCCATAATTCTTTTTCCTTAAAATTTTGAATTCCATCTGATGAAGTTATTATGCCTTGTGGAGCAGTACCATGTCACAGAAACAATAGCTTAAATTAACCTCTTATTGTCTTCCGTCAGGTTCTTTCTTTTCCTTTCTCAAAGTTAATTTAATGCTTTTGAAAGAAGCAAGGCTGGCAAGAATAGAGAATTAAGGTCTTTACATCACAAAATAGGTACTGACTAGAATAAATAGCAATATTCTTAAAATTGTTGGCTATTACAGAATCTCAAATACATTTAGGGAAGGATGGCCTTGAGGGAGTGGTGGTAATTGAGTCTTCCTGGGACATTCAGTTCACGGACACATTCTAGGGATGGTAATTGAAACTATTCAGCATGGTGAGTGTTGGTTTTTAATTTAAAAATATCACCGTCCTCATCTCATGGATACATCATATAGCAGAGATTGGAACCACTGTGTGAAATTACATGAAGGAAAAGATTTTGCCAGGACAATGACCTTCAAAAGTTTTAAAAGATGGAATTCTAATCTAAAGCCATTTCTTATTCAATAAATGCTTATTAGATAGTTAGCATCTACCTATTTTTTCCCTTTAGCCACTGGGGATAACCAGTTATGATCCCCGCTTTCCTGGAGTTTAGTGGAAAGGGGGAAAATGTGAAACAAAAGAACATATGAAACGTAAAAGATAATTACAGATCTGGAAGAGGCCTTTTGGATGTGTGACCTATGCGGTCACACAGGGCCTCCTTCCAAAGGGCTTCCAACTTCATTTAAATGCTGATAATTGCCTTCCTGAAATTCTTAGTAGGTTTTTTGTTTTATTCTTAACAAGTGTCCTGCATTTTCATTTTGCACAGGACTCTGCCAAATGGGTAGCCAGTTTGTTCAGCTAGTAGTAAGTGCTATGAAGAAAATAAAACAAGGTAATAAGATGAAGAAAGACAGGGATCATAAGTAACAAGCCTACTTTAGAAAGGGATAAAAATAAAGACCTTTCTTGTGAGGTGACTTATGAGCCATAAATTATAATATTTACTAAATTAGTGGACCTCACTCCCTGACAAAAGTAAATTTGTTTAAACAAATTTAGCAGATATTGATTTAACACTTATTCTGTGCCAGCAGCCATCGTATTACTCTTTGAAGACTAGTAGGACACAATTCTTGTCTCCGGTAAATTGGGATGGGAAAAGTAAAGTACATAAGTCATTTTCAATGTGGTCTTCAAGAGAGTTACTCAGAGATATGAGGATTATTCTAGAAGTGGAAGATATCACAAAGTTTAGGGGCACTAAGAGAAGCCTTTTCAACCAGGGAATAGGATTTCTTTGCCAAAATTGGCAGGGTATTGGGGGTTCAGGAATCTTCTTTTCTAGGCAGAGGAAGCAGTGTAATAGGACCTCAGACTGGCAGAGTGCCTGTGAAGGTACCAGAGAATAATGTTTAAGTGTAGCTACAGTGTAGGGTGGATGTACAGACATGTTAAAAGAAAGAAAGGAAGGAAAAATGGAAGGAAAAAAGAAAAAAAAGAAAAGAAAGAGAAAGAAACCTGGTACATTATCTCCTTTTTTTCTTTTCACTTTTACCTAGTAAATGCAATTGCTATCAGGATAAAGTCAAGTTTCTTTGTGTGGTGTTTAAGACCCTAAATTAGCTGGCCTCTCTTCCTCTCTGCTGCTGTCCCTTGCCTTTTTTTAAGGTCCACAATACTCAGCTAGCTGGCTGTTCTCCCTCTTCTCCAGGATGTTTACATGCTGTGTCTTTTCCCAGGAATGCTTCTCTTCCTTTATCTATTTCTCTCAGCCCTTCATCTACGTCATTTGTATATGATAAACATGAAAACTCCAACCCTGATCAGTCCAACGACTTTTTCAAAGTCACACAATGAATAGCAGACCAAGGCCCTAAACCAGTTCATGTTAGTTGAAATCTGCTGCTCATTTCCTGTATTTTTGTTTCACAAATTTCTGATTGTCTCTGGGAAAAGATTCATTTTTTTATCAATACAATTGTTCTCAAAATATATACCTTGCTACCCTTATAGTTTCTGTTACTTTTCCCTTTATCGATAATTAATGAATTTTCAGTAATATCTTACTTATTTCAAATAAGATCCCAGAAAGCAGACAAATAAATAAACAAAAATCTGACATACCCTACCCTTTACAAGAATAATCTTTACTTTTTGGATCAATGGGGCTACTACCCCATTTTTGGGAGGGAAATTGAGAAAGCCATGTTCAAGTATCACTTGCTTCAATCATAAAATCATTACTGTCCTTTCAAAGTCATTTCAGGAAAGCTGTCACAGATAAACATTTAAATAGGATGTTAATCTGCCTGGTAAAGTTAAAGTTTTAATCTTAAAACCTGGGCTAAAGTAAATTTAGATTGACATATATTCATTCCACAAACATGAATAATTTTCTATTACGTTAAACTTAATCCCAATTTCCCATGAAAACAGCAGATTCAGATAAAAACCTCAGAAATTTAGAATCTATCACAAACATACTTAGTTTGTATCTCTGCAAAAAGAGGCCACATGTTCTTGCTAAGAAGGAAAAAAATCAAGTTCATACATTCTCATTAGCTCTTACAAACAATTAGCAATAGAGACTCACAGGAGGAGAAAGAAAGAATCCTGACAAAAAAATTGAATTAAAACAATTATAGTGGCCATGAAACTTGATTAAAAGCACATAAAACTATCAGGAAGTGGCATATATTTACAGTGCTATGTAACATGCTTCTCTACCTTAAAAAAAAGACAATTGAATTTAGGAGGTCACCTAATGTCTGCAAAACTCTAGTTTCCTCATCTATAAAATGAGAAAATATCAGCCTTGCCATTCTTCAGATTTGTGTGAAGATTAAATGCAATAGTCAGTATGAAAACACTTTGAACATGTATATACTAATCAAATATAACACGACATCATTTCATATTGGGAAAGGGACATAAATCCTTCAACTTTAAACTGGTGAAACACTTCCCTTAGGTCCTCTCTTTGTCACTTGAATTTGTTGCCTAGCCTTCAATGTTCTTTTTTATCCTCTCCACCAAAAATTCTCTAAAAATCCATTTCTTCCATGAAATGTTCCCCGAGACCAAAGTACTTGATTATCTCCCTCTCATTAAAAAACCCTTATATTAAATTTGGATAGAATAATCTTTTAGAATTCACGTCATGCATTAGTTACCCTTGCCATTTGCATCCAGTTTGCAAGTTCCTTTTTAAAATTTAATTTTTAATATATTTTATTGATTATGACATTCCAGTTTCCCGATTTTTGTTTCTTTGCCCCCCTCTATCCAGTACCCCTCATTCCCTCCAGCAATCCCCCCTTAGCATCATATACGTAAGTTCTTTGGCTTCTCCATTTCCTATACTGTTCTTAATATCCATCCCTGTCCATTGTAAACCTACCAATTTGTACTTCTTAATCCCTGCATCTTTTCCTTCATTTCCCCTTCCCCCCTCCAAAATTATAACCCTCCAAATGATCTCCATATTTATGACTCTGTTTCTGTTTTGCTTGTTTGCTTAGTTTGTTCTTTAGATTCAATTGATAAGAGTTGTGAATTTATTGCCATTTTAATGTTCGTAATTTTGACTTTCTTTTTCTTAAATAAGTCCCTTTAACATTTCATATAATAATGCCATGGTGATGATGAACTCCTTTAGCATTTGTCTGAGAAGCACTTTATCTGCCTTTTAATTCTAAATGATAGCTTTGCTGGATAATCTACAAGTGCTTCTGCATTGCCTCCAGGTGCAGGGCACAGTGCTGAGCATAAGGATATACTCTTGGAAAGTCTAACCGGATTTTCTATTTAGCCACCCTATTGGTTATTCACTGAATGTAATTTGTTTTGCCTAAAATAAACCTTTGCTAGAGGTAGGCACATGGAAATTAACTCATACCACAGAAAACACCCATATACTTGTGGTTATGTAATTGTTCATTTCTTGTGTGGTTTCTAACAATGACAGGAGCCTGTCTTTAAACTAACCTAGGTTAATATCTGACATTTTCTAGTTATAAGCCATGCAATTTTGAAAGGTAGCTACTTTGTACCACAATTTCCTTATATGTAAAATAGGGGTGCTAATACAAATGAGTTCGTGCATATACTACTGGCTATGTGTTATTAATGTCTACATTAAAGAGTACTTGAGTGACTCATTCATTTATCCACTTCCATATATGGATTAAGTATAGTCCTCTTTTTGAGGACTTAAAGTGAAATCAAGTGTATAATTTGATCAGTAGCAATGAAGATATATTTGAGCCAGACTGCTATAGGAGTACAGGGGAAAGAATTATTGATTATACATGGAGCGTTGAAAGGAGATATGAAAGAAAAAGAGCCATTTGATTTGGGATTTTGCTTGGTGAGCAAGACTGTTGTAGTAAGTAGAAAGAGTGTGGTGGAGAAGAAAAGAAATTTGCAGATAAGCAATTATGAGCACTAGTGTTTAACTTTGCAGAATGTTTTGTGCAAAAACCTAATGAGAACACATATATGAATATGCATCAAGAATATTCTATTGTAAAACTAGGTGAGCTCAGCTTTATTAATTCTAATAATAGGATCCTTATCTAACATACAGATTTTATAAATATATATATCACCCAATATTGTCTTTATCATCCATCTATAACATGACATATACATTGAAAATGAAGACTTAGTCTTATTGTCAAAAAGACTAATATATTCAGATAATTAAAAACTCTATCAGATTGTATCAAATTATTCCTAAGCAATAAAATAGGAGTAGTTTGTTGTAGAATAGTTTATCATCTAGTTCTCCACTAATTATTAATTGAAATTTTGTAGAGTTATTTCAAGGAGCCTTCAATAGTTATTTTCTAATAACTTGATAAATAAAAGTAATACTATCTTATCAATTTCAAAAATAAAAATCAATGTAAAGAAGTTCCCCAAACTGAGAAGGTTCAGGCAGCCTAACATTTTGCATAGAAATGAATACATTTAGGAAAAATATGGATATTATTTAAAAACTTTAACAACAGCAGAATAGCATCCTTTCTCTCTTCCTAGTTTTGGTGGTGTAACAAATGTAACAACTAATTTATTGATTAGTGGAAATTGCCAAGGATTTTTCACAAATACATAAATATCAACACATAGTAAATATCAACACATAGTAAAATGACACCTTGTTGTCACAGATGAGTTCATTCACAACAAGAAAACACTTTATAAAGATGACTGCAGAAAACTGTAATTGAACAAATAATTTTTCAAAAAAAGTAAAAAAAAAAGGCAACCATAAGGAAAATAAAATTTAACTTTCAAAATGTGATCAAAAGTTATGAAACACCTTAGTAAAATTTAAATGTAAGAAAACAAGTATTTTATTGGTGAAGAAAGCATTTTGCTTTGTTTTTCAACAACATAAAGTTATAAATACCATTGAAGACCACACAGCATTAAAATAATTCCAATGCTAATGTACGACAGATATGGAGCTTTCATAGGTAACACCTAACTGTTGATGGCAAGGGAAAACTGTACTGAAAAAAAGAGGTTTTTCTTGTAGTAAGTCTATCCACAACCAGGTTTAATTTCTCTTTAAAATGCATATAATATAATGACTATGAAACCTTACAATAAAGATTGTGATTTTATGTGTAAAATCCAAACAGCAATAAAACTTCTCCTCACCCAAGTTTAGCTCAAATAATAATTTAATCACTGTTATGTTTAACAGCATTAAAAAAATAATTACAATATTTATTGGTTACAAGCATAATAAAAATATTAACCGATATTGCTTAGTAGTTCTGACATGTGAGCTAATTTTGCCTTGTTTAATAAACCAAACATATTTAGTAAAGTCTTTGAATATAAAACATATTTCTTTTTTGTTGCAAATGAGGAATAAAATGTTTCCATTTTTGTGAGCAACTAACTAGTACCATGTCCCCTGTTTGTGATCATAATGGGCTCTGTCACGCTTGGTGATAGTTCTTAGAGCAGCATTTCTAGACCAGTGCCATTGTATTTTAAAGTACTTACTTGGACACTTCGCAATATACATTAAAAATTATATATGCAATTAACTTTGGATCTAATAATTTTATCAGGAAGCCACCAGGTAATTATGCAAATATGTACATACACCGATATTTAGTGCTAGGTTATTTATATCACTGAAAGTTGGAAACAACCAAATACCCCTCAATGAGAGATGAACACATAATGTACGCAACTCAGCACGTGGACGACATGCAACTTAACTACTAAAATAATGATGCAGCTCAATCTTTGTGACATGAGAAGATACAATGCATTAAGAAAAAAATAAGTATATTGAACTGCAGTGATTTTATTTTTGTATGTATGTATTTGTTTATAGTATAAACTACTCTTTTATATATACACACAATTTGATGAAACATCTAAGAAATCCTTTGCAGTGATATTTTTCTTACTCGTATAGTTTTTGTGGTATCTCATTAATATTTAAAGCCTTTCAAATGCTTCCATTTAGTAATATAAGTCTTTGCCCATGGTAGATAAAAAGCATAACTTCTTCGAACACTTTATAGCCATCGGAAACTGTCATATTTGATGGACAATTGCATATTTGTAAATAAACAACTACCGATGTTTACACAGTTGATGGTACAGCCTAGAGTTGCCCCACGCATAACATACACAGCCGTCCGGCAATGGGCCTGCTAATCTACTGCCTTTTGTGATGTTGTGATTTATAAGGAATGTATATTTCATCTTTCTGATGACCAAAATATATTTTTGTATATATTTGGTCTTTGCCCACAGTTCCTGGTTCACAGCTCCCAAACTCCTAGGAATTTCTTAGTGTTTAGTATAAGAAAGGTCTCTTTTTTTATGTTAATGAAGTGACTTTTAGAAAGCTCCTAGGGATTAGTTGCCAGCAGACCCAACCATATGACTGGAGGGTTGGAACTTTCAATCCCCTCTCCCTTACCCCAATGATGGAGGGAAGAGGGCCAGGATGTTCAACCAATTGCCAATGATCAATAATTTAATCAATCATGCTTACATAATGAAGCCTCCATAAAAACCCAAAAAGACTGCGTTCAGAGAGTTTCCAGGTGGGCAAACATATCCACACTGGGTGAATGACAGACTCCAGCTCCATGGGGACAGAACTGTACTCTGGACCCTGCCAGGCCTTGGCCTGTATATCTTTTCATCTGTCTATGCATTTGTGTAGCCTTTCTTACATCCGTTAATAAACTAGCAAACATGATTCCCTGATTTCTGTGAGATGCTATAATAAATTAACTGAACCCAGGGAGAGAGTCCCTGGAACGTCTGACCTGTATGTAGTTCTTTGGTAAAAAGCACAGGTGATAAGCTCAGCTGCAACTGGTACCTGAAGTCCATTGTGGGGGAATCTGATGGGACTGATCCCTTCACCTGAGGGATCTGATACTATCTCCCACTACCTCCAGGAAGATAGTGTCAGAATTGAGTTAAATTGTAGGACACCCAGTTGGTGTTGCAGAGAATTGCTTGGTGTGGAAGAAAACCTCCATGTATTTATTTGGTGACCAGAAGTGTGCTGTGTGAATAGTAAGGAAGACACACACAGGAAAGAGACACACAGTAGGAAAGAACTGGATTTCTTTCCTACACACAAAAAAGGAAAACTTTGTTTTACCATTAAACCTTTAAAAAGTATAAACATGTCTTTCTATAATAAAAATACTTTCATTCTAAAAACATCTAAGCAGTGGATAACTTGTATTTTCTCTTTTAAGAAATTTATACTAGCTTAGTATAAGATATAAGCTAATAGTACGCATGTGAGTAATGTTGAAATAACAATAATAAAGCATTAAATGTATAATTCTGAATCTTTTCTTTCTCCTTTTAGGAGTCAGGAGAAATACTCAAAGACTGGGTGAGCCATGAAATGTTTCCGAACATGAGTATCTAAAACTTTAATTACTTAAAATGTTGCTTAATTACTTACAAAGTGCCTCACTTGTGGTATACCAATTTCAAATGCCACAAAAAATGTTTTCATATATTTTTTCCAGGAAAAAGATAATCTGAGCTCAGGAATATAACTCATGCCTCTGACTCAGACATATGCCACTTGGGACGTACTATTCTTTCTCATAGAGATTTTGTCACATTACTTTATAGTGAACATTGAACTGGCTAAAAGGTAAAAATGATGCTAACTCAAAGAAAACATTCATGACATATAATCACTTGCATTCCTATTAAAAGTTTATTGACATACCAGTTAATAGGATTTAGCACTGGCCACCAAGACATCAATGAACATTCTTGAAACATTTTTGATACTAGTCTATGGGAAAAAATAAGAAAAACAAAAAGAATGTAGAAGACACCAGAGTTAAAGTAAAAATAGTGGAAAATGTGAAAAATAATGAAATATTTTGATAATTAAGACTAAGAATTTAAATCACCTATTCGAGAACACTGTTTGTAAAAATGTATTGAGTATATTCTACATGCTTGGCACTGTACTGACATCTCTGAAGCCATTGTTTTGCTCAGTGTTCACAAGTCTGTCAGATAAATGAGTTTATCATCTTAATTTTACAGAAAAGGACACAGGCACAAACAGGGTACGTGTTTTGCCCCAGGTCACACAGCTAAGTTTCTAGTTCTATAGGATTCCAGATTCTTAGTTCTTAGATACTAAACTATTGGAATAAAGGGGTGGTATCAAAATATGTTGAATCATTTCTGTTTTCTATTTCTATTGGAAATAGAAACAATTGGAACAAAGGGGTGTGAGGTAGTATCAAAATGTAAGTTGAGTCATTTCTATTTCTAGCCATGACAGAGTAGCTTGGTTGGAACAGGCCCAGTCTCCTGATGAGATTTACTAAAAAATCTATATAAAGAATTCACACACAAGAAAGCATCATTCTACAGACACCAGAGTGCTGAGACTTCCAGGATGTTAAAGGCCAGATCTTAGAGACAAGGGAAGCTCATTGGAGCATTTGCTAATTTCCTAAGTAACTACCACCTTGCGGCTATGATGTCTGCCATGACCAACAGAAGCTGGCAGTACCCTGGACACTGTCAGACAGGTAGGGAGATAAAAACTGGTGTTTCTATCAACCAAGGTAGCTAAAAATTCAGGAGTCAAGATCCTTCATAGTTGAGAGGAGCAGAGAAGTGAACCTAGTCCTCTGAGGCAGTTTTGTTTTTGAGGCCTTTGCAATTCCTAAAAAGGCAAACAAATAAACAGCTGAAAAGTTGGATAAAACTGTTAGCAGCTTTACATTGCTTAGGACTAAAAATTGAATTTGAGAACCCATTAGGAGAAAAAGAACTTGAAAAGCACTCAAGGCTATCAGTTGGGGGTCCTCATAGCATGTACTCTTAAGTAGAAGAAACAAACAAACCAGAGGTAAACTGAGACACAAAATCTGAGAACTCCAAGCTCTAGTCTGTGCAGTCCCTGTTTGGATGGAGGTGGGGCCTCTGGAAGGTAATTAGGTCAGATGACAGAGCAGCCCCGCATAATGGGATTACTGTCCTTAGAAGCAGAGGAAGAGAGAACAGAGCTCTCTTTTTCTCCACCTTATGAAGACACACAGCAAGAAGGTGGTCCTCTGAGTAAGAAAGCCCTCACTGGTCAGCTGACACCTTGATCTTTGACTTCCCAGCCTTCAGAATGTGAGAAATAAATTCCTATTGTTTAGGCCACCCAAATGTATGACATTTTGTTATGACAGCCTATGCTGGCTTATACAGCCTCTATTAAATATTATTGGGCATATCAAGGAAAAGTAGCATGAGAAAAAAAGACAATGGAAACAGACTCATAGGTGATCCACAGGTTGATATTTTTAAGACATGTATTTAAACTAAATGTGATTAAGTTGTTCAGGATAGCAATAAAGAGAATTTTGTCAGGGAAATGGAAGCTATGAAAACAATAAAATAAAAATTCTAAAACATAAAAATGCAATAAATAAAATTAAGAGCCCACTATATAAGTTGACTTAACAGAATTGAAAAGGGGTTGGTGGCTTAAAAGATGAGTAAACAGAAAAATCCCAATTTACTGGACAGGAAAAAAAAAAAAAGAAAAATACCAAAGAATAAAAAATGCAAATGGGATACAATGAAAAGGCCTAACACACTTCTAACTGGAATCCTAGGGAAGTGGCTATATAGTGCACCAGTCAGTTCTCCCCTTCAAGAACCCTCCTGCCCTTCTTGGCACTCATTCTCCCAGGTACTGGAAATGCTGACAGCCCAAGCCTCTTAGCTACGTCCTATCCTCCAAATTTTTCTGAGCCAAAGAGACATATCCTGCCCAAGGTCACTCCTAGTCTTTGAAAATTGCCCTATCCAATGTCTGACTGATGCAAAGTCATAAATGTCTGATCATGGGAAGGGATATCCTAGCTCCAGAGTCCCCCTTTGGAATTGGCTGAGGCCTTTGTTGCCACTTCTCACAGCCCTACTCCTTCTTCTGACCAGTCTTCCTTCCTTCACAATGCTCACACAGGTATGGACCCTAAGGACACTCCTCAAATCCTCTTCTCAAGACCTGTCTTCTGAGAAACTTGTCCAAAGACAGCTGTTGCCTAACTTTTGCCAGGAAACAGACACCAAAACAACAGCTCGGAGTTGGGTCTCCTACCAGCTGGTCGGCAATGAGAAACGCATCCCTGGTGGAAGGAGAAACGCAGGACGGCCCGCGGCAGAGCAGCAGAAGGGCTTCCGGTGGTGAGCCGGGCGGAAGCGCCGGGAGTGGGGAACGCCTTCCCCGGTATACGATACTTCAGGGTTTGGGAGGTTGGAGGAACTTCTTATTATAAAGACAACAGAATCAGAAGATTCTTGCCAAGTATCAATAATGCAATGTACAAAAATAAAGGGTGAGGAAGATTAATCAACAATTATTCGAAGATCAAAGTCAGAGTCCTTCTTTAATAGCATACTGTCTGTTTTTAACAACATGATTGTCTATCTTGTCTAATGAATCTACTGATAAAGTATTAGAATTAAATAATAAGTTTATCAAATTTACTAGATACAAAGACAATATAAAAATGTATGTGTGTATACATACACTGTGTGTGTATGTGTGTGTGTGTGTATATATATATACATACATACACACACACACAAGCACTCACATATATACTGCAAGGCTGACCCCTAACAATTTCTTCATCCCTGTATACATATGCCTATCTGCCTACCAAGCTGAAGATTCTTGAATATAGAGGTATATCCAATCTTTTGAATTAATGTTTTGGGCTTCTTCAGACACGTGCCCAGAAGTGGAATTGCTGAATCGTAAGGCAGTTTCATTTTAATTTTTTTGAGAAACCTCCATACTGCTCATTGCAGTGTTATTTACAATAGCCAACATATGGAAGCAAACAAAGTTCCCATCAATGTTCAAATGGATAAACAAGTGTTGGAGTATTGCTTGGTCATAACAAAGAATGAAATCTGAACATCTGTAACAGCATGGATGGACTTAGAGGGTATTATGCTAAATGAAGTAAGTCAGTAAGAAAAAGACAAATGTCATATGACTTTACTCATATGTGGAATCTAAAGAACAAAATAAGTGAATACGAAAAGTAGAAACAGACTCAGAGATACAGAGAACAAACTGATGGTTGCCAGAGGAAAGAGCTGGAAGACTGGGTGAAGAAAGTGAAGGGATTAAGAAGTGCAAATTGGGAGTTACAAAATAGCCACAGAAATGTAAAGTATATTATAGATAATATAGTCAATAATATTGCAATAACTGTATGATGCTGGGTAGGTACTAGAAATATTGGGGGAACACTGTAAATTATATGATTTTCTAACCATTATGCTGTACACCTAAAACTAATACAGAATAATATTGAAGGTAAACTGTAATTTAAAATATATACATTTCTGTCCCCCAAAATACAATAAAGTAGTTAATTAAAAAAAAGAAAAACAGTGTAGATTATTTTTGCCCTCCACTTAAATTTGGCCTGGGCATGTAACTGGCTTTGCTTTGACCAACAGAATGCAGTGGAAGTATCATTCCAAGATTTTGAGTGTAAACCTTACAAAGCCTTATACAGCTGCATTCATTCTTGGATGTAAGCTACTAAGAACAGACTCTTCTTCTAAACTCCCTAACATTGGCATACTACATGGAAAGAGTGCGAGGTCATGCAGAGCAGAGTCTATGAATCCCCAAGGACAGCCTGTATCTAGCCCCGTTGAGGACATTCTGGATCCCAGAAGAACCACAGCAGCTGACCTCTGAGGAACAGACAAGCCAAATGTGCTGAGCCCTGTCAAAAACCTTGTCCGATGGAATCCTGAGCAATAAAACGGCTGCTTTACAAGCCACTAAATGTGTGTGTGTGTGTTTGTGTGTGTGTGTAAATACATGATGTCAAGGAAACAGAATAGAGAATTCAGAAACAGACCCTCACAATGTGGAAGCAGGTATGTGAAATAGGTACATTAAAAGAGATACAGGTAAATGTAAACCATGGCATAAACTTATATTACTAAATTTTGTGTTTAAAATTGCCTTGAACAATAAGAATATGCAATCTTTTTTAATCCTTACCCAAGAATACGTTTATTGCTTTTGTAGAGAAAGAAGAGCAAGAAGAAGGGAGAGAATGTGAGAGAGAAACACTGATTTGGGAAACATCAATCAGTTGCCTTCTGCATATACCTCAACCAGGTATCAAACCCACAACACAGGTATGTGCTCTGACTGGGAATCAAACCTGCGAACTTTTGGGGTATGGGATAACACTCCAACCAACTGAGCCACTGGCCAGGGCTGCATATACAATTTTTAGCAAAGAATACTTCCTGGAATACTTCTCCATAAAAATTCTATTTCATTTGGTTATGAAAATCATTATCTTGAATTAATGATAAAACTGGAATTTCTTCACCACTAAATTTAGAAACAAATATAAAAATGGTGTCCAGTTGATTTTTTATCTTTTTTAAAAATATATTTTATTGGTTATGCTATTACAGTTGTCCTGATATTCCCCCTTTCCCCCCTCCACCTGGTACCCCCTTCCCTCCAGCAATCTCCCCCTTAGCTCATGTCCATGGGTCATGCATATAAGTTCCTTGGCTTCTCCATTTCCTATACTATTCTTAACATCCCCCCTGTGTATTTTGTACTTACCATTTATACTTCTTATTCCCTGTACCTTTTCCCTCCTTCTCCCCCTTCCCCCAACCAGCTGATAAACCTCCATGTGATCTCCATATCTATGATTATATTCCTGTTCTGGGTGTTTGCTTAGTTTGTTTTTTAAGACTTACTTGTTGATAGTAGTGAATTTGTTGCCATTTTAGTGTTCATAGTTTTGATCTTCTTCTTTTTCTTAAATGTGTCCCTTTAACATTTCATGTAATAAGGGCTTGATAATAATGAACTCCTTTACCTTTGCCTTGTCTAGGAAGCACTTTATCTGCCCTTCCATTCTAAGTGAAAGCTTTGCTGGATAGAGTATGTAGTAGGTCCTTGCTTTTCATCACTTTGAATACTTCTTGCTAGTCCTTTCTAGCCAGCAAAGTATCTCTGGAGAAATTAGCTGACAGCTGATGGTCTTATGGGAACTTCTTTATAGGTAACTCTATTTTCTCTTGCTGCTTTTAAGATTCTCTCCTTATCTTTAATCTTGGGTAACTTAATTTTGATGCACCTTGATGTATTCCTCCTTGGGTCCACGTTCTTTGGATTCTCTGTGCTTCCTAGAATTGTATGTCTATTCCCTTTTCCAATTTAGGGCAGTTTCCTTTCATTTTTTAAAATTAGTTTTTAATGTCTTTCTCCTCTTCTTCTCTTTTCAACATTGTGATAATTCATATGTTGGTACATTTGGAGATGCCCCAGAGGGTCCTTGTACTATCCTCACTTTTTGAATTTTTTTCTTTTTGCTGTTCTGGTTGAATGTTTATTTCTTCTTTATGTTTCAAATTGTTGATTTGAATCCTGGCTTCCTTCCCTTCATTGTTGGTTCCCTGTAGAATTTTCTTTATTCCACGTAGTGTAACCTTCATTTCTTTCTTTATGTTGTTGCATACTCAGTGAGTTCTTTGAGTATCCTGATCACCAGTGTTTTGAACTCTGCACCTGATAGGTTAGTTATCTCCATTATATTTAGTACTTTTTCTAGGGTTTTATTCTGTTCTTTCATTTGGGCCATATTTCTTTGTCTCCTCAATTTGGCAGTCTTTCTGTGTTTGTTTTTGTGTAATAGGTAGAGCTGCTTTGACTCCCGGTCTTAGTAGCATGGCCTATTATAGAAAAGGCACAGGTAAATTGTTTGGGGCAGAGCCTTAGGTAATTGTCAGGGTAAGGCAACCTACTTCACAACTTTGTGGCTCTGTGCTAGGGAGTATTCAAAGAGGGAACAGTGCCATTGCTTGGCTTCTGGTGGTTTACCCAGCACTCTCCCCATTTCCAGTCACTTCTCATACTTCCCAAATGAAACTGGCACCCTTCCAGCTGTTGCCCTGGTGCTGAATCCCAGTGTGGTGGGTTTGTGTACATTCTAAGTCCATGCAGAATATCCCACAGTTCCATCCACTGCTCCAACCCCCACTAGTTTTTATAGCCAAAAGTTATGGGGATTTATCTTTTTTGCACTGTAGCCCTGGGCTGTGTGGTCTGGCCTGGGGCTGAGACTGCTCACTCCCAGGGTATCCCTCCCAATTTCTTTTCACCATACATGAATGTAGGGCCACCCATTCCCCTGCCACTTCAGCCTCTCCATGCCATACTCATCTCTCCACCTCCCCACCTGTCTCTGTGACTCTGTTCTTCCTACCCATCTCTATGAACATGACTTCTTTAAATCTTTTGTTGTTAGACTTCCACACAGCTCAATGTTTGGACAGTTCTAGGTGTTATTTGTTTTGAGATCTAGTTGTAATTCTTTCTATGGTTGCACAAAGAGAAAAAGCATGTCTACCTATGCCTCTATCTTGACCAGAAGTCCCTAAAAATGGTGTTCAGTTGATCTTTATGTAATCCTAATGGAAAGAAAAGGAACACACCAAAGAAAATTGAAAGAAAAAGACTGAAACAAAAATGGGGCAAGTGGTATATAACATGCATTTTATTAACTACTTTAATCATGATCAGTGTTTAATAAATTAATTCTGAATTGAAGTATAGGTGGAATGGGATTAGGAATCTAGCTATCTAGTAGTAGTAAGAAGGAGACTTTCAGAGACAGACAATGCCTTACCATTTCTGAGGCAGATTGATTTATAATTTATACAGTTTTAATTGACCAAGTGTTTGACCACTTTTACTTTAAGGTTAAAATGTATTTCACTTGCCTAATTAACATGGTGAGCTAAAGGAGTTAAAAGAAAAACTTACAATTTAAAAAATGATTTACAAAACACTTGGGTGGACATATTATTTATAGTCCAATACATCAGTTTAAAAAAGGGCAATATTGATCATACAGAAAAGAGCATAATTTTCTGATTTACTGAAGAGCTTTTTAAATTTAGTTTGCAGCCCTTTTTGAGGGTCTTTTGTTCTTTTAAATAATGTTGAAAAGCAAACACACAAAGAGCAAACCCGTGTCTCTGCTTACAGGTGAAATCCTTCATTGAAATAGAAATTAGCTATCATATTTAGGATTTCACAAAGTGAGGTAATATGTATGGACTTTCTACAATACGCTTTAATGAATGATGATGCTATATGCTATAAAGAATAATACTTTAAACATATCAAAGTATCAGTTTGTTTTGATTTCTTACATTTCCTGTGGTATAACAAAGAAAGGATTACAGCCAGCATTGAAAAGAGAAAGTAGAGTTCCAGAGGGATCAGGAAATCACTATAATTCCACAGTTTTAAACAGTATTTTGCTTTCAAATATTCATTGGGGCATTCCTCATATTCACAGACAATTGAAATAATCACTGGAGAAACATCAGAGAAGCATAACATTATGTGTTTGCCTGACAACGAGAGAGAGTGTGTGTGTACAAGGGGGAGGGGGGGAGAGAGAGAGAGAGACAGAGAGAGACAGAGAGAGAGAGAGAATAACATGTATGTGTATGTTTTAGGGAAGGCACACAAAAGTTATGACAAGGTAGACAGGAGCATAGGGGAAAGAGGTAAAAAGAAAAAAAAAAGAACAGGAGAATCTCCAAAAAAAAACACACGCATTATCCTTAGTGATATATTCTATTGCCAGGCATGCTACAGATGTGCTTTTGGTAGGACTTAAGATGCCTATATGCTTAAAACATATTTGAATCTCAGCAGGCAGAAGTTTACTGAAGCTTATTGAATTATTGACCCTGGAGCAGTAGAAAATCAGTTTTCTTTTCAGAAGTGAACTGCAGTTGGATCTGAATTATGTTGAGGATTTATAAGGGGTAAAGCAGATCCAGTTTTCAGGAAACTGGTTAACTTTAAGGTAGCTTTAATAAGAAGGCTTACACACATAGGTTACTCATCCAAAGAAATTCACAAGGGGCCCTGATAAAATTTCCTTGTTTTGCTTGGTTCTACTTTCGTAAAAAATAATTAATCAGGGAAACAGTGGGAAATTAATAAGGAAAAATGTAATTTTTCTTTTAAATTGTACCTGTCATAGCTCCTCTATATTACCCCCTAATGTCCAAAAAGTCAGTAAAAATTAAAAATGCATATATGTAACCCTTTGAGGCAAGTTACAATATCTCACAAAACATCTTTAAACTAACAGGTAAATATCTGAAAAATATCTTGATTACTATTGAATATTTACAGAAGGCAAAATAAAAATATGCCTTTTAATTTTAGTACCAAAATATCCACTGCATTTGAGGCCACAACATCAAGCCACCAAATTGGAAAATCTTTCTGGAAATTTTGATGTGAAACAAAATTGGATCTGGTAGATGCCAGCTTCTGAAATTCTCAACAGTGTAATTTGGCAAAAGGTTTGGTCATTTTTTTCCCATAATCAGCTCAAAAAAGTAATTTTCTTTCTTTTTTTATATGGATTAATTGACTAAACACAGAGATAGGTGCCCTGGCTGGTATGGCTCAGTGGGCTGAGTGCTCACCTATGAACCAAAGGGTCACCAGTTCCATTCCCAATCAGGGAACATGCCTGGGTTACAAGCCAGGTCCCCAGTTGGGGAAATGTGAGAGGCAACCACACACTGATGTTTCTTTTCCTCCCTTACACTCTCTCTAGAAATAAATAATTTTTTTAAAAAAACTAAACAAAAAGAAAACACAAGATTATTTGCCTAGACAATAAAAAGTATAATTGTAAAATTTTAGAATATTGCTTTACAGAAGGTAATTTCTCAGTCTTTGCTTCTGCATATAGTCAATGGTTGGCTTTGTGTGCTCAAATATAGGTTTAAAGAATGAAATAAAAAAGAACTAAGAGTAAATACAGCTTAACAATCTGATGATGTAACAATACAAGGCTAGTGTCCTGACATAGCGATGATGAAAACTGAGAAGTTCACACCCTTAGACAGTGCATGTGCTTTTTGATTTACCAGTTTTTACTAATCCTTGTTGTCTTAGTTCCCTACCCACCATATTTATATTAGCTATCTGACCCTAGAAAGTATTGAACCTGAGAAATGTTATGCAATAATTGTGTTTTCAAAATCTAGTTAATATACTGTATTTTTAGGACCATAAGACACATCTAGGTTTCAGAGGAGGAAAATAGGAAAAAAATTTTTGAAGCAAAAAAATGTGGCAAAATATTAATAACCTGTGACCCCACTCCACCTCCCCCCCCCAGTGAGCCAGGTAAGCTACATTTGGACTATAAGATGCCCCCCCTTTTCCTCCCAAATTTGGGGTACAGAGTGTGTCTTATAGTCCAAAAAACACAGTATTTCATCTCTGACATAAACTAACTTCTTAATAACTAGTATTTAATTTTAGTCTTTGTTGTTTACGTACCATGAGACAGATTTAATACTACTGTTGAAAACAAAGAAATAGAAATCAGGTGCCAGAAGAGTCAACATTTGAGAATACAGGTGTGGATGATCTTAGCCTTGGTGTCCTATGGCATAGCTTTGCTTTTGGTGATCTTTCCTAATTCTTCCATTATTGTCCTTCCAAATCTCAGCCTTCTCTAAATTTCTTGGCTGAAGTCTCTATTTAAATTGATGACTGACCAAGGTAAGCAAAATCTTTAACAATTTCAGTGTCTTCATTGTCTATGTTAAAGCTGTGTTATTTTTTGTGGTAATAATTTTTGCCTTCTGATTTTCAAGTTCAGTCTTGCTTTGGCACATTCTTCTTTCACGGTCATCAGAGGTTGTCAGTAGTTGGTAAAAAAAAGAAAAGCTTCCTGTTCTATCCCTTAAGTGAACTATTCTGAGGTGTGTTTCACCTTTAAAAGGTCTCACTATAATGAGGCACTGTTGTCCTAATGGTGGCCAACTAGTTAACTTACCATTCAGTAGGCTTTCATTCCTTCCAGGTTTCACTCCTTCCAATCTGCCATCTCCTATTCTCTGGGACCACTTCCCAAAATAAACTACCTGCACATAAGCCCATTCTTAGGTCCTGTTTTTCAAGGGAAACAAAATAAGACACTGCATAAGTTGAATCCTTTAATTAGGGTATTTAGCTGAAACTGGTTACATAGAGACTCAGTGGTAACAGATAAACTCTTCCTAACTTCACCCTTGATTTTGGATGGAGATTATAGATGCATTTTGAATGAATTCCACTTAATTGTCTTGGTGAGATATAATTATTTTAATAAATTTAGATGTATTAAATATGTTGATAATGAGAATCCTCATAAGAAAATGCATGTGCATATTGTCCCTTTGTTCAAAATACTGGATCTCAGCAGACTGAGAGCTGAGCAAATGGCATTGTTTCCGCTCAGACCACTGTGTCACGTACAGCACCACAAGGCAGAAAAGTGGGTTGCCCGGCCCTGGTGAATATATAAGGCTTTGCCCCTAGAAAATAACAGGTATACCAAGACAAATACACACACGCACGCACAACACACACACACACACACACACGCACGCGCACACACACACACGGTCCTAATGAAAGAACAGATCAAAGCTCCAGAAAAAATACAACTAAACCATGAAAAGATAGCCAACCTATCAGATACACAGTTCAAAATACTGGTAATCAGTATGCTCACAGAAATGGTTGAGTATGGTTGCAAAATAGAGGAAAAAAAGTGAAGACGATGAAAAGTGAAATAAAGAAAAATATACAGGGAACCAACAGTAAGGGAAGGAAACCAGGACTCAAATCAATGATTTGGAGCAAAAGGAAGAAAAAAACATTCAACCAGAACAGAATGAAGAAACAAGGATTCAGAAGAATGAGGATAGGCTTAGGAGCCTCTGGGACAACTTTAAATGTCCCAACATCCGAATCATAGGGGTGCCAGAAGGAGAAGAGGAAGAGCAAGAAATTGAAAACTTATTTGAGAACACAATGAAGGAGAACTTCCCCAATCTGGCAAAGGAAATGGACCTCCAGGAAGCCCAGGAAGCTCAGAGAGTCCAAAAGATGTGGGACCTAAGGAAGCACAAACCAAGGCACACCATAATTACATTATCCAAGATTAAAAATAAGGAGATAATCTTAAAGCAGCAAGAGAAGAGGAGACAGTTACATACAAAGGAGTTCCCATAAAATTAGCTGATTTCTCAAGAAAAACCTTACAGGCAAGAAGAGGCTGGAAAGAAGTAATCAAAGTCATGAAAGGCAAGGACCTACATCCAAGATTGCTCTATCCAGCAAAGCTGTCATTTAGAATGGAAGGGCAGATAAAGTGCTTCTAAGATAAGGTCAAGTAAAAGAGTTTATCATCACCAAGCCCTTATTATATGAAATGTTAAAGGGATCTATCTAAGAAAGAGAACAAGATAAAAAATATGAAGAGTAAAATGACAACAAACTCACAACTATCAACAACTGTATCTTAAAAAAAATAAAAAATAAAACTAAGGAAACAAGTAGAACAGGAAGAGAATCACAGAAATGGAGATTACATGGAGGGTTATCAGTTGGGAGTGGGAGGGGAGAGGATGGGGGAAAAGGTACCGGGAATATGAAGCATAAATGGTAGGTACAAAATAGAGGGGGGGAGGTTAAGAATAGTTTAGGAAATGGAGAAGCCAAAGAACTTATATGTACAACCCATGGACATGAACTAAGGTGGGGGGAATGATGGTGGCAGGAGAGTGAAGGGCAGAGGGAAATAAAGGGAAGAAAAAAATGGGACAACTGTAATACCATAATCTATAAAATATAATAAAATTAAAAAGACAGAAAAAAACCAAAATACTGGATTTCAGGAAGTTTTACAAAACTCCATAGGTGGGAAGAAGATATTGAAATATTTTATGAACATTTAAATATTTAGTAGAATCATTAATTTTACACAGCAAATATGCATACATTTTCAGTAAAGCAAATGTATGCACAGTATGTTTCATGCTGGTTCCCATAACCTTTGGGCTGGTGAATCTG
Source organism: Anoura caudifer (assembly GCA_004027475.1). Taxonomy (NCBI): domain Eukaryota; kingdom Metazoa; phylum Chordata; class Mammalia; order Chiroptera; family Phyllostomidae; genus Anoura; species Anoura caudifer. Next base: position 153,957 of record PVKU01004042.1, read on the forward strand.
CTCCTTGCTGCCTGTATACCCAACAAATGCACTAAAACAGCAGGGGAAATCTATCTCTAGCACCTAATTTGAGATAATAGCATAGAAAAAGATAGAATTACAGGAAAACAGCTATCCCCTTTGACACTTTCTTCATCCCTCTCTCCATTCTTTGTACTAAACTATGTAGTAGGATGTAGACTTTTTCACTGAAAAATGTTATCTTTCCTAAAAGTAATATAATCAGCTCTATTGTTTTAGGGCAACCATCTTTAATGGAGTTCTGTGTCCTGGTGCACATTCTGCCTTTAGTTAGTAGAGGGCTGAAAGGGAAATGTTAAGAGTAGAAGAGAAACCTTAAAATATCAGGGAATGAGATCTTCCGCAAAACACATTTTGTCATATAACCAAAGATTACTCTTTGAAAGTCTCGATTTTTATGCTTATCCACCATTCTTGGAAAGCTTTTCAAAATGTATTATTTTTATTTTACTGATGGCTTTCACCCAAAATAATCTGAATACAATTTATAATTTTTGATGGTAGTGTCACTATAAATTATCAACTGGATGATTCTAATCACAGTGGTGTCTTCAGGGACTAATGAGGTATGTCAGGTTCTTTTTTCCCTATGTCAGTTTGAGGCTTGGGCTTTTAAATAGATACATCTCAAATTTTCATAATCTATTGGTTTATTGATTATCAGGAGAATTTTTATGTTTCAGTAGTCCTGCTTGGATTTTGTTCCATCTTGGCAATTAGAGATTTATGCTTTTTGGACTCTGCTGAACTTATTTCAAAATGTAAATTGTTCACCAACTTCTGACTCAATGTTTTTGTAAAGATTTTATTTATTTATTTTAGACAGAGGGGATGGGAGGGAGAAAGAGGGAGAGAAACATCAATGTGAAGTTGCCTCTTGTGCACCCCATACTGGGAACCTGACCTGGCCAGCAACCTAGGCATGTGCCCTGACTGGGAATCGAACCAATGACCCTTTGGTTAGCAGGCTGGTGTTCAATCCACTGAGCCACATCAGCCATGGCCTGACTCAAATTTTTAATAAAAGTAGATTGTGATACTCTTACAACCATGACAAAATGACAATGTGATGTGATGCAGGACTGAGAGCTGCTATGCTGGGTGCAAACTTCATAGTTAACCTGTGGTAGGATGCTGGTCCTCCAACTTAGCAAATGCCTATCAGTCAACAAGGATCTGATTATTGATTTGCCCATGACAAGTGTTGCTTCTACTTTTTAAAGTGCTATATTGATTTGCTAGTGCTGTCATAATGAACTACCACACACTGGGAGGCTTACCCAACAAAAATTCACTGTGTTATGTTTTTTGGAAGCAAAAGGTCCAAAATCAGGATCCATGTCTTGTGAGGGCTATACCAGAAGGATCTACTCCAGGCCTCTCTTTGTCATTTTGGAGATGGCTGTCTTTATGAAATTCATTCTGTATGTGTGTCTCTGTGTTCAAATTTCCTGTTTTTATAAGGCCATCAGTCATATTGGAATAGGGCTCACCCTAATAAAATAATTTTAACTTGATTACCCTCATACAGCCCCTATCTCTAAATAAGGTAGCATTTTGAGGTACTATGAGTTACAACACAATTCAACCCATCACAAGCACCTGAAGCCAAAGCTTACTATTTATTTAACAAATTTATTCAAAAGAATTTATTCTGGCATCATGCTAGAACCAGAGATACAACCATGAAGATGTCAAGCTCTATGTCATGAGGAACATACAATTTCATTGTTATAAAGTATTTACAGAAATAAAATTCCTTCTGCCTTCTTTCCCAATTTGCACTTTGTTATGATCATGATATTCTCTGTGGAACTTCACTACCATAAGAATAATTAACATATGTGTGAGGAGTTCACAAACAAATCTAAATAATAGTCTTAATAAATTGTATGAACAATTTTGTGGTGTACTTGTTCAGCAAGGCATCTCTATTCCAAACTTCTGGAAATGTGATGTATGGCTCTCATAAAATGATTTTTCCATGTTTTCCAATACAAATGCCATCTTGCCTCACACTTCAGACTTTCCTAAAAATCTCTCAAACACGCACCATCTGGCCATTGCAAACCCCATACTTCTCACTATGTATCCCCAGGTCTGGCAATAGCAGAAGCCAGCCTTGGTTTGCGGCTTGGCCTCTCCTGGGCACCTAAAAGCCCAGGACAAGTAGCAGACATCTGCAGATCATGTTGTAGCTTATGCTTGGTGGCACTGGGTAGAACACAGCCTACAGGTGACCTTGGCCTTCACCTCCCAGGTGGCCCCAGAATAAGTGCATGTTGGACAGCTTCAGGCCACATTGAAGCACAACTCAACTACTGCCACAAGTGACACATTCAAGGGGTGGATACAACAGGCACCAGAGTCCTGACAAAGTAAGTCCTGCTCTGTAGGGTGGATCCCTGCACAGCAGATCCTTCACAGTGGTCAGTTGTCACAGCCAGTCTTAGCAGCAGATTAAGCTGGGAATAAATTACTCCCATAGGTGTACCAACAGCATTCAAGGCTCAATTACAACAGGAAGGTGTACACAGCCATTATGATGGGGGTGGTTGTCCACCTGATTGTCCACCTTGGATGACTGGAGAGGCTGTGCCACTGGACTCTACAGACACCTATTATATAAGACCACTTTACTAAGCCCTGAAGATATAATAGCTCTACCTACTTCATTAAAAAAAAAAGAGAGAGAGAGACAAATTGGGACTTCCAGCCAAGATGGAGGCATAGGTAGACACACTGTGCCTCCTTGCACAACTAAAATTAAGAACAAAGGTTTAGAAACAAGAAAACAACCAGATCTGACAGAAAATTGAAGTATAAGGGAATCCGACAACCATTTGGTCAGACTGGTAAGAGGGGTGGAGTTGGTGACCAGTGGAGAGGGGTCGAGGTGGGAAAAAGAGGTGGCTAGCAGTCCTGGGGCATACAGGCAGTGGTTGGCAGACCCCCACATGGGGTGGCAACAGGCAGACCCATTGAGGCAGCACAAGGCGGCCGGCTGACCACAGACACACATTCGCATGCAGATAAACCAGGTGAAAACAGGGAGAGAGACAGACCACGCAATCCAGGGACCCAGCACTGGGAAATAAAGCCTAAAAGCACTGATTGAAAACACTTGTAGGGGTTGAGGTGCTGGGAGAGACTCCCAGCCTCAAAAGAGAGTTCGTTGGAGAGACCCACAGGGTACTAGAACTTACACATGCCCACCCACCCGGGAACCGGCACCGGAAAGGCCCAATTTGTTTGTGGGAAGCAGTGGAAGGGACTGAAATACTAGAGAGAGAGCAGAGCAAGCACCAGTGTTCCCTCTCAGATCCCACCCCCCACATACAGCATCACAAGCCAGCAACTGGGTTGCCACGCCATGGTGAACACCTAAGGCTTCGCCCCTCACTACGTAACAGGCATGACCAGACCAAAAAAAAAAGTGGCTCAAACAAAAGAACAAATCAAAGCCCCAGAGCCAATATATCTAAGCAATGAAGAGATAGCCAACCTATCAGATACACAGTTCAAAGTGCTGAGGATCAGGATGCTCACAGAATTGGTTGATTTTGGTTGCAAATTAGATGAAAAAAAATGAAGGCTACACTAAGTGAAGTGAAGGAAAATGCACAGGGAACCAATAGTGATAAGAAGAAAACTGGAACTCAAATCAATGGAGTGGACCAGAAGGAAGAAAGATACAACCAAACAGAAAAGAATGAAGAAACAAGAATTCAAAAAAATGAGGAGAGGCTTAGGAACCCCCAGGACATTTTTAAATGTCCCAACATCCAAATGATAAGGGTACTGGAAGGGGAAGAGAAAGAGCAACAAGTGGAAAAGTTATTTGAACAAATAATAAAGGAGAACTTCTCCAATCTGGCAAAGGAAATAGACTTCCAGGAAGTCCAGGAAGCTCAGAGAGTCCAAAAGAAGCTGGACCTAAGGAGGAACACACCAAGGCACATCATAATTACATTAGCCAAGATTAAAATGAAGGAGAGAATTCTAGAAGCAGCAAGAATAAGGGGACAGTCACCTACAAAGGAGTTCCCATCAGACTGTCAGTTGATTTCTCAAAAGAGACATTCCAGGCAAGAAGGGGCTGGAAAGAGGTATTCCAAGTCATGAAAGTATAGGACCTATATCCAAGATTGCTCTATTCAGAAAAGCTTTCATTTAGAATGGAAGGGTAAATCAAACGCTTCTCAGATAAGGTCAAGTTAAAGAAGTTCATCATCACCAAGCCCTTATTATATGAAATGTTAAAGGGACTTATCTAAGAAAAAGAAGATAAAAAATATGAACAGTAAAATGACAGCAAGCTCACAGTTATGAACAACCACACCTAAAACAAAAGCAAGCTAAGCAAACAGAACAGGAACAGAACCACAGAAATGGAGATCACATGGAGGGTTAGCAACAGGGGAGTGGGGGGGGGGGAAGGTACAAAGATTAAGTAGCATAGACAGTGGGTAGAAAATAGAAAGTGGGAGGGCAAGAATAGTGTGGGAAATGTAGAAGCTAAAGAACTTATGACACATGGACATGAACTAAAGGGGGGAATGTGGGTGG